>JAJOOR010012728.1:0-44502 GCA_036250505.1 Solanum acaule
CCCCCCCCCCCCCCCCCCTTTATTTACTTCTCTTGATAATAGTTTGACTAAATGGATATAATAGTGAGTTAAGTTTAAGCCTGAACCATATTCCTTGTGGGATCGACCCTAATCTACAAGTTGGGTTTTTTATTTGACAACAATCGCTTATACTTCTTTAGGGAGGTGTAATTTTAGCGTATCAAATTTTGGCGCTGCTGCCGGGGAATTTTGCTTTTAGATTAAGTTTAACTACATTATTGAAATTTGGTCAATTATTTCCTGATTTTACATTTTTGCTTTTGTTTTTGGTTTTTACAGGTTTCTACTCTAGTGTATGCCATGTACACGAAGTCGAGGCAAACCTTTGACCCTCTACGATCCAGAGTTGAATAAGACTTTAAGGAGAATGAATAACCAAGGGGTACTAAACAATCCAATCGAAGAGGGTCTAGGTGATGGAGTTGAGTTGCAGCATCCTAGGATTGTTAATGTGAACACTCAGGTACAGGTGGTAAATTACTTGGAGATGCAGAGAGGGTGCAGAATCAGCCAACACCGAGGCTTCGTGATAACTACTGGGTGGACCACAATACAATTGAATCCGAAGGGCTTATTGTTCTTCCTCCTCTACCATTAGAGCATACATTTGTGGTGACCAACAGTCTTATGCAGATGCTTACAACGACAGGGTTGTTTTCTGGTCTAGCTTCGGAAGATCTGTCTGGTCACATGGCTAAACTGATAAGTGTCTGTAAGAGTTGTGTGGGCTAACCAGAGATGGATATGAATGTCATAGGTTTGAGAGTCTTCCCTCTATTATTGACCGGTAATGCTGCAATGTGGTTTTCTAAGCTTCCTTATAATTTGATTCATACATGGGACCAATTGCATAGGGTGTTCATGGAGAAGTATTTTCCGGTGTCTAAGAAGCTAAATCACAAAGATAAAGCATGTGTGTAACACCCCTAAATATTAACCAAGAGTTGCATGTCGATTTACCGTTGCTTAATTACTACAATATGTTTTATTCTCATTTTTGGAACTTGAAATTTTGTGATAATTGAAAACTTGCTTAACATAACTTGTGATCGTAATTTAAGGTATTGTATTGGGGTATTTTCGTAATATTCTAATTAGAAGTATGTATAACTTTAAAAGGAGGTGAGGGATATATATATATAGGTGTATATGTATGCATTTTGGGCAGCACACAACTATTTGGGCAGCCACCTTTTGGAGATAGCTGTGCATTGTGATAAACATCAATCTTGAGACTATATTTTGACACCTCCTCTAGTGAATTTCGTTTCCCCTGAGGTCTAAGAACATTAGAACATTATCTAAACATTTTTTCTTCAAAATCACAATAGAAAAACTTGGTCCTTTTGGTCGGGATTCGAGACACACCCTTCTCTTTCGTAAGTGGTAAAATCTGTTTTGGAGCTGGGTAGTGTTTAGTATTTTAAGCATAACATAAGTTATAGAACTTTGTTTACAGCGAATAAATATGATCTGGAAAGCTAATTCGTATATGTACAATGTTTATGTAAAACTCTAATTTCGCTGTTATGGATTTGAAATATGGTACGCAACATAGGACAAGTTCTGTCCAGATTTCGAAATTAGAAATCATGTATGGACAGCTGTTAGTGTTTTGATTATATCTTTTTATACAAAATACATTTTGCGGTGATTCTTGTTTTTTTGCAACCCTAAGAGATGTATCTACATCTTTTATGAAGGTTATAAAGTCTAGTTTTGCCTTTTTCCTTTTCAAATCTAAGTTGCGACATGAGGTACTAGGCTGGCCAAAATTACTGTTTTGGGAGCATAGTCGTATTTGTACAGGCTAACTTACTTGTGATGATAATCCTGTTTTACATCAACATTATTGAGCTTCTAGGAATTAAATAAGTTATTTAATTGTATTTCTAAGGTTATATATACTCGTGAACAAGTTGAGGACCTTGATACGTTGGTTGGTCTACGGTTTGAACTCGTGAAGTTGTGTTGGACTGTTTCTATGCTAAAGCACTGAGGTTTGTGTATAAACTTGTACTTGCATTCTTTTAACTATTGGTATAGCTGAAAATTGATCTTGGTACCTTGGTTACCTCTTGTCACTTTGCATTGTCGTGTTGGTATCCTTTAAAGACGCTTGTGTAACTCGCCCACCTGTACAGATTGTTTGATCACTTGGTACTTTTGTTGGGACCTTGTCCTTCTTGTGGCTGTGACTTTGTCACTATTGGCATGCCTCTTGATTCGGATCATTTGCCATCTTGACTCTGGATTTTTAGTCCGTCTTTTGAATGGAAGTTATCCATTTTAAGTACGAACTAGAAAGCCAATTTTAATATGGTTCTTGGTTCTCTTGATTATTGGGCTTTGACCCTTCTTGATACAGGGCGTCGACCCTTCTTTATACCTGCTTGTGCTTGGTGTGACGACATGATGTATATATTGAGTGAGCCTTGTTATTGAATCTCTTGGAAATTGGTGCTATGAGTGTTTTTGACATTTGGATCTTTAAATATCGAACTTGATACTCTTATTATATTGTTTATTTGATTTAATTATTATGTTTCAATGGTGCTTCCCATGACTTGAGAAAGTTAACTTGGTGAATCTGATGGCTCTGAACCTATAGTTTTACCCCACTAAGCTATATGCTTAGTGATAGTTGTTTCTATCGTAGGGAATGATCGAGTGGATGCATGAAGCTGGCCATTTGAGATGGAAATTTTGAGAGCTTTAAGGAAGATCACATTTGCATATAGGAATCTATATGTTGTATAAACCTTGGGACTTGTATATGATCTATGTGTTGTATATTTGCATGAAATTTTGAGGACTAATTTGATCATGCCACCATGGGTTGTAATATAAGAATGTCTATATGATTTGTTCTTTTGGGGTGTGTAAACCCAGGTCTTGTAATATAAGAAATTTACTACTAATTTTGAATGATTGTGTGAAGCATGAACCACCCAGTTTGGGTACTCGGAAGTTAGTAACATTCTTTTTATATCATTTTTACTAGTGTGAGGACAATATATGCATAAAAATCTCATGAGTTATTGGCTTATATTATATCGGAAGGGTCGCTACAATGTGAGTAGAAGTGCAGAAAAGGTGAATGTGGTAAATTACTTAACTAGAACTCCACCACCACCAGTTGAGGAATGTTACTATAAGGAGGATGCATGTTTGGTTATTGATTAGACGGGGGGTTTCCGAACCAACGCCCAAGGTTCCAACTAGGATAATTGGTACCAAGGTCATGGAAACCAAGGTCGGAACTATGGAAACCACAACCGTGAGGGAAACTATGTTCGGGGTGAAAACTACAATCGGAAAAACTATGCCAACAAAAATGATCAAGTTGAGACCTATGTTCCACCTGGTAGAGAATTTGGTAATAGGGAAGCTGGTGTTAGTATGTCACACATTGAGGATATGATGCAGAAGATGATGGAGAGGTTTGATGCAATTGATGAAAATGTGAAAGAGATGCGTATTGAGTTGTCCGGGATTGGTCAAAAAGTTGATGCTCATGTAGTGTCGATCAAGCAACTTAAGCAGCAGTTTAGTCAGTTGTCCGCTATTGTGAATACACGCCAACTTGGCACACTTCCTAGCAACACCGTCCAGAATTCAAAAAATGATGGGTATTGTATGGCGATCACAACTCGTGGAGGAAAACGGACTATTGATCCCCCTATGCCATCTGATGTATAAAAAGTGGTAGAAAAAGATGTAGATAAGATTGAGGTTACTAGAGAGACAAAAGATGTTGTAGAAAAGGAGGTTGAGTTGACTCAGAAAGTTGTTCCCATGCCTAGACCTCCACCTCCCTTCCCATAGAGGTTAGTGCAAAAGACCGAAGAAGGAAAATACCACAGGTTTATAACTATGTTGAAACAACTTTCCATCAATGTCCCATTGATAGAAGCTTTGGAGCAAATACCTGGGTATGCAAAGTTCATGAAGGACTTGGTGATCAAAAAGAGGGCTATCAGTTTTGAGAATGATGAGACGTTGCATCATTGTAGTGCCATTTCTACGAGTTCACTGGTACAAAATAAAGAGGATCCTGAAGCTTTCACTATTTCTTGCACCATCGGTAAGATGCACTTCGCGAAGGCTTTGTGTGATTTGGGTGCCAGCATTGATTTGATTCCATTGTCAATCTATAAGAAGTTGGGTTTAGGAGTGCCAAAACTGACTTCCATGCCTTAACTTATGGCTGATAGAACTGTGAAGAGGCCCATTGGAGTGCTCCAAAATGTCCTTGTGAAAGTGGGTCATTTATTTTTCCGGTGGATTGTGTGATACTTGATTGTGAGGTTGACTTTGAGGTGCCCATCATCTTAGGAAGACCGTTCCTCGCTACTGAGCGTGCCTTAGTCGATATGGAGAGAGGGCAGATGAAGTTCAGACTGAATAAGGAGGAGGTGACCTTTAACTTCTGTAAGTCTATGAAGTAGGAAATTGATATTAAATCAATATCTATAGTCACATTCTGTGACAAGATTTGGGAGCGTATAGTATGGAGAAGTCAAGTGGAGCCTTGTGCAAGGATAAAAAGCACCATGATCAAAAGACTGAAAAGCGTGAATTTGCTCCCGGTGATCTAGTATTGTTATTTAACCCAAGGTTGCGCTAGTTTCTGGGCAGATTCAAGTCCAAGTAGACCAGACCATTCAGAGTGACCCAAGTGTCCCCACATGGAGCGGTTGAGCTCGAGAAAAGGAAGGGGACAAAGTTCAAGGCCGACCAATGGAGGATAAAAAGCTACGTGGGAAATTTTTAGAGTGTCAATGCACTAATAGAGGCTTGGCAACTTGATGAAGTCTGAGTAATCAAGGTTTGTGCGTCGTACCACGACGTTAAATCAAGCGCTGCTTGGGAGGCAACCCAAGATGTACAATCTAGCCAACTATAGGATTTTCTTTTCAATTTAGGAGTTTTCTTCTTTCTTTTTAATTTTTGTAGCTCTTTAGATAGGTGTTTGTTTTTATGTTTTAGTGTTGGCTATATATAGAATAGGTCGTGTCTAAACAGTATCTAGAAAATGTAAAAATAAAGTCCTAATGGTTGCTATGTGTGTAGGGACGAAAAGGCAAAATCTGCAGAAAATAGTTGTGCAGTGGTCTACGGGCCCCATCGACGGTCCGTTGGTCAATCCATGGACTGTGGATGACGTCGGTAGATCCCAGGTACGTTTTCTAATTTTTCTAAGTGTTAGAGTGACCTATGGACCCAACCCACGGTTTGTAGGTCGACCAATAGATCGTCGACGGGGTCTCGTGGGTCCAATCTATGTTCTGCCTGCCCGACCCGGACCCCTTTTTATTAAAACTCTATATTTTAAAAATATTTTCCCCTACCATATCCCCCCCCCCAACCGTTACAACCGTTCATTCACTCCATATTCTTCCATTAATCACCACTAAATCACTCCCAAATCTCTCATATCAATCCTCCATCTCCCATATCTCCCTCTTCTCTCCCAAATCATTCCGATTTCTCCATTATTCTTCCCCACCACTTTCATTGTACGGGTTCGGTGTCAAAAGCTAGCAAAGAGGTTCAAGGAGTTCATTACACTTCCACACTCACCCACTTCGATTATTGTAAGGTAAACGATTTCACCCTAACTTTGAATTCGATGTTCATTGTCTAAACTATGAAATCACGAAGTTGGAACTTGACCTTGGGTTGTAAATCTCCTATTTGAATGTTAAGTTGTAGTTAGAAACACCCTTGGGATGATAGTATGTGAGTGTGTTATAAATTAAAACCACATAAATCGGTTAATAGGTCTAAATTGGAAGTTTTGACTTAGGGTTATTAAATGGTTTTGTGTAAAAGTGAATAAATTGAATGATCACAACCCTAAGGATGACGAACTACCAAAATATATGTTGAAATGCATGTGTAGGCCTAGTTTGATTGTGTAATTGTTGAACTATGGCATGAAGTGTGAGCCAAAATCTGAAACTTGGCACAAAACTGACCCACGACTCCAATAGCTCAAGCCAAAATCTAGTCCTAGTGGCAACAACACTTCTTCAGCAGATACCGATAGCTCAGGAGATAGCTGGTTCATACCAGAGTTGAGCCTGCCCCCAAGGCCGATGAGCCGAACAGATGGTGTGTCCCTGGCCAACATCATATATATGAGAATGGCATGATGATGAATGACCACTAGCGGATGGCCAGGATCGTGACTGAGGAGTGCAGGGTCCTTACAGGCAGCCTCCACACTGCACCAGCTATTTACGAGCTCTTCTAGAGACATCGCTGCGAGTGGATGGCACGGAACCCCTGGAAATACATCAAGGAGATTGCTAGAGAGTTCTATGCTTTGTATGTTGCTACCTTCAAAAAATCCATCTCTAAACGGGACAAACCCACAACTCAGCCTCCACTTAAGTCCACATTGGTGCAGGGCTTCCTAGTAGACATCTCAGAGGTCACCATTTGCAGGTTTTTATATGGTCCAGCCCACACTTTGCCTATTAATACATCAGAGTATGACTACCGGATGAGCATCATTCAGAGCGGGGCATTTCAGAGGAATGCCAAGCATAGGGAGACAATGTTGAGGTGATTGGCTCGTCATATTGCCGAGGATGGGGAGTGCACTGAATGGGTACGAACTCCTTCTTTGGGTATTCAGAAGGCAACTCCGAGCTTTTCGGTGAAGTTCTTTTGGTTATTGGTGCGGAATCGACTGTCCCCTACTTAGGCGGACAATGTGGTTACATGGGACCAGGTCGTGATGATAGCAACCATGATAACGGGTCTGGAGATGGATTTTACCTGCATCTTGATAGCAGAGATCTATGAAAACGCCTTCAAGTCCACCACCACCCTGTCGTTCCCGTGAATAATTTTCCATCTCTGCAGGGAGGCTTCTGTTCCCATTTGGCATTGTGACCAGTTGCTTGATGTGACCAAGACTCTAGACATCGACCTCATTCGGGATGATGCCAACCTAGCTTCCCTATGAAGGGAGCCATAGGTTGATGTATCGCCCTTGGGTGATGACCTAGCTGTGGATGTAGAGAAGATGTGGCCGATGACACTACCATTCCAGCCCCTACAATAGATGCTCAGGCTCTACCATCTCCGGCCACTAGTCAGGCCCTAGATCATCCCGAGCCACTCTCTGTTCAGGGTCCACTATCGTCCCTCTGGCCAGAGTACAGAAGTTGGAGACCTAGATGGCTACCTTGCTGCAACATATGAAGTCCTGGATGCAACGCTCTATTGCAGAGTCTGAGGTGAGGATAGAGCAGATGATGGACAAGAAGATTCAGGTCGTTCATAAGTGCCTGGATGCATTTGAGTTGAGAGTCCTGGAAAGGCCTGCCCCGCCCATAGATGTGACCACCTTCCAATAGGAGTTGTGTAGCCTCCGTGTTGATGTTGCTGCACTCCTATCCCCCACTAAGATTGTGCCAGAGTCTGCCCCTGCAATACCAGAGAATGAGGTGGTGATGACTGCCCTATTTGTCAACACTATGCCACCACCCGATCCTTCCTGTGCTGCTAGGAAATGCCACTGCTTCGACCACACTTCTGATACTAATGAGGCTCAAAGATTAAGGAAGAAAAAGTGCCAGCAGTTTGAGATGGCATAGAGGGATTCTATACTAGATGAGGAGAGGAGACATCAGCAGGACCATGAGGTAAATGTTTCCCCATCTGGCAGTTTGAGCACTACTGAGGGTGCTACCATAGTTGGTGAGGGCGCTACTGATGGTGTCCCTAGTGTTGATCCAGCGGTCTCCAAGAAACCGGATCCACCCGCTTCTTGAGAGGTCTTCGGCATATATGCACCACTGGTTTTCGTCACCCTATGTTTTACTTTCGATTTTTGTGCATTGAGTGCAATTGCACCTTATTTTGTTGGGGGTGGGGTAAATGGACTGTGAGTGATAGGGTGAAGTCTTAGTAATCCAACTCATAATCCTTCATTGGGGTTTTCTTGCCTGTTTTCTTTTCCCCCAAAAGACTGTTTACTTTTCAATTGAACTGGCATGTTTAGGATTGTATGTATAGAAGGATTGTATGTATATAAGTAAGTATAAGAATGAAAGCATGATGGCATAAAATAAAAAAGTAGCATGATATTGATACCCGTCCAAAAAGTTGAAATGTGCTAGATCTCTAGGCTTGATGAGTTGAATGTGCTGGATGTTAATATGACATATTAAGGAACCAATTTGACCTCATGACTTAAGCCAAAACTTGAACTAGGTAATGAAATAATCTGATAATGATACAATGTGTCAAGTGTGTGTGAGAAAAGTTTGAATGTTCATACAGTATATGCCAATCTAGAACTTGCCCCGCTGGTCTTGCTAAGATAATCTAGGCTAGAGTTGGGAAATGATCATAGGCCCTTGTTCAAATAAGTCCACTCAAGCCTAAATAATTCAACCAAAAGAAATAAATGTTCCCTTTGATCCAAATATTTGAGCCTAATGTAGGCCACTTCTTTCAATACACCTAACTCACCTTTCCTCAAATAATTGTCTTGGCCCTGGTCCGACATTGGATATTGTGCACCTCAACTCATGCAAAATACATAAGTTGAGGATGGCTATGAAAGAGGAAACCAAAAGAAATGAATATGGAAAGAGTTTGTGTAAAAGAAAGAAAGAGAAAAGAAAATAATAGGAGAAGATGTGACTGTTCAAAAGAAGCAAAAAGATGAATGACAAAAGTGTTGAAAGAAACAAAGAAAAATAAAGTGAAAGAAAAAGAAGAAAGTGAAAAATAAGAGCTATAAAGTCAAAAGTCACATTTGTGCGAAAGAGTCAAGGGAAAGAGTAGAAAAGTTAAAGATGTCAAGAATTGGTTGAGAAAAGAGGCAAAAAGCTAGCGTGATGTCAAGGAGGGCAGAAAGTCACTAAATATTATCCGAATATACCCTACCTGGCCATGAACCTACGTTACAAGCTAAGAAAGTCCTATAGTGATCCTAGCGACTAGTTTGGAGAGTCTAAGTAGTGAAAATAAGGGCAAGCATATGATATTGAGCACTAACTGTAATTGAAGTCACTTCTGAGCGTGAGTGTTGAATGAATCCTAAAACTTGAAATTCATATATATTGTGTGTGAGAAAGGATTTCTTTCGAAGTGAGGGCACTAGTTACATTGTTGGAGAATTGATACTTTGGTGATTGTGAAAGGTGTATGTTGTGATGTCTGTTGGCTGATCTATGTCATGTTTTGATCCGTATGAGTTAGCTTGTTGAGTCTATATGAGAATATTTGCACTGTGATGGAACTGTCACACCCCTTTTTCGCACAGCGGAAGGGTTTTTCCAATTTAAGTGACGGTATTGATTTAAAGATTATTTTAATTTTTCAGAGTCGCCACTTGGAATTGAATTATGGTGTTCCAAGTCACCTTTTTGTTTAATCCCTAATCAAAAGAAAATAACTCTTTATTTGGTATGCGAACTAGAAATTCGGGTAAGGAGTTATGTTGATCGAGGAGAAGGTATTAGGCATCCCGTGGTTCTAGCGCAGTTGCTTTTATTAACTTATACTTATTTTAACTATCTTTTGGATATATTTTTACAGGCCATGATTTGTTCGCATTTTTTATTTGTTGAACTTTTATTAGATACATAACCGCATTCTTGGTCTTCACGATTAGAGACATAACTGTCTTCTTTGCATCGCACTTAGTAATTTTATTTAAAATTGTTATTTTAATATAAATGAAAGATAATTATATTTTTGGATAAGGTGAGTTATTGCATCCTTGAGTTAATTTTAATGTCCAAAGAAAAAGATGTGTGACCATATTCTTAATCGAAACAGACTTTTGAAACGGGTCATATATTTTAATATTTTACCTATTACTAGAAAGTTTAAGTGTATTATTAGTGATTAAATTACCTCTACTATTAATATTTATCAACATTATTTACATAATAAGAGTCTAAAATCTTAAACAAATATAAAGTTATTTCATATTAAACTTCAACATAGATGCATTTATATTTTTAGTATATTTACAAGTCATGACAAAAACATTAAAATAAAAAATAAAATTGTGTAACTCTTCATTTCTTAATTTTTCTAGGATAAATATTTTTAATTTTAGATGAAGTTGACTAAACAAATTATTAGAATAATTTTTCAGGTATTTGGTAAATTTTGGTTGGATGCAAGAGATACTTAATTAATAATAACATATGGTGCAAGATGAAAAACAATGAGATTAAACACATATAAAATTCGAGCAACTTCATAACATGAAAATCAAGTATTATATAATCATGAAAATCAAATTATACAGTAAAAAATAAATTGTACCTCTTGCGAAAATTCAATTCACGAAAAGAAAACAATCCTAATAAGGAACCACGAACTCGAAACCACAAAGGTGAATCTCAACCTCAACTTTTGTTTGTGAGTGAAAAAATATATATATATATATATATATATATAAAATGTGAGGGTGAATTTTTTCTTCCCGTGTCTAGGTAGTATTTTGGTGTTGTGCAGAAAGTTTTTTTTTGTTGCTGTCGGATTTTTGCTTCTTTTTCCTCTTTGCTGTGCGTTTTTTTTCTTGTGTTGTGCGTGTATGTGTTAAATGTGTGTGCAGATTGTGTGTATGTGTTATAGTATTGTGCAGATTTGCATGCATAGAGGTGTTGTGGGTGTGTCTGGTGGGTTGTGTAGTGGTGTGAGTGGGGTAGTGGGGTAAGTGTAGGTGGGTTGGGGTAGTGGGGTAGTGGGGTAGTGTGGGTAGTTTAGGTTATTATTTTTTTAGATTAAATATGTAATATAAAAATTATAATAATAAAAAATATTAAGTAATTATTTTGAACTAATAAAATATAAGAAAAGTCAAATAGCTAGTTTAAAAATGTAATTAAGAAAAACTAACTTGTTTATTAAAATTTAAATTAAAAGAATACATATATTTTTGTAGTTTTCGAATCTTTTAAAATAGATTTACTAAAATATGATGAAAAATAAAATATTTAATGTAGACCTAGAAGAAATATTTAAGAAATAAAAATGGTGTAAAACCTCATGTTCAGTCAAAAATTACGTGTCTACAGTTTGCCCCTCTTTGACTGGAAAAACGAAGAGTTTTCAAACAAAGAAGTAGAGAAAGTGACAAGTTTTGATTGGACTCTTATTTGAATGAAAAATATGCAACCGAATCCTTGTTTTGGACAGCCTACATATCCCGGGTTATAAGAGAATCATGTCACGTGTAGTTCAAGGAGATGAGGTGATGAGCTGGAAGTTAAGTGAGGTTCCATCGAGGCTCTAGGTCGCGATTCTTATCCTTACGTAAAGAAAAATGACAACTAATAGTCAAAAGGAAAATAAAAGTACAAGCTCCTAACTATGCAGCTTCTCTTGAGTCTTGACTTTCAGCTATCACCTTGATTTTTTAGGTGAGTATCTTGATGTTGAATTGAATTTGAGGCTTAACTTGCCACTTAGAGTGAGCTTTTAAGACTCTTCAAAATGACAATTTGAATATGCTCTTGAATGACTGCATGTTTTCTTGATCAGTAGCTGAATAGAAATAGATGTCACGAAGTCAGGCTGCTACATGCATTGAAGAAGCGGATTTTGGCTATCATAGGGATTGATCATTCTGAAAAGAGTTGAAAATTTGTTCTTGAATTTCAAATCCATGTTTCGCTTGAAGAAACCTGAAAAACATAAAACAAAAGAAATAAACAAAAAAATTTGCCCCAGTTTTTACTGGAAATTTTTTGTGAGTTATTAGCAAATGTAAATTTCAAAAACAAAATACTCAGACTAGGAAGTGTTTATCCTAGGAGAAAATGAGAACATAAAAGTATCAAACTAGGAAGTGTTTATCCTAGGAGAAAATAAAAATAACGTCTCAGACTAGGAAGTGTTTATCTTAGGAGAAAATAAAAAATAACAATCTCAGACTAGGAAGTATTTATCCTAGGAGAAAATAAAAAATAACAATCTCAGACTAGGAAGTGTTTATCCTAGGAGAAAATAAAAAGTAACGGTCCAGACTAGGAAGTGTTTATCCTAGGAGAAAATAAAAAATAACAATCTCAGACTAGGAAGTGTTTATCCTCGGAGAAAGTAAAAAATAACGGTCTCAGACTAGGAAGTGTTTATCCTAGGAGAAAATAAAAAATAATGGTCTTAGACTAGGAAGTGTTTATCCTAGGAGAAAATAAAAAATAACGGTCTCAGACTAGGAAGTGTTTATTCTAGGAGAAAATAAAAAATAATGGTCTCAGACAAGGAAGTGTTTATCCTAGGAGAAAATAAAAAATAACAGTCTCAAACTAGGAAGTGTTTATCCTAGGAGAAAATGAAAAATAACGGTCTCATACCAGGAAGCGTTTATCCTAGGAGAAAAATAAAAAAATGACTCAGACTAGGAAATATTTATCCTAGGAGAAAATAAACTAAATCTCATTATGTAGGAGGGTCCTGCTAATCTAAATCTCATTATGTAGGAGGGTCCTGCTAATCCCATTATGAGAAGGGTCCTACTAGTCCCATTATGAGGAGGGTCATGCTAATCCCATTGTCTAGGAGGGTCCTGCTAATCCCATTATGAGGAGGGTCCTGCTAGTCTCATTATGAGAAGGGTCCTGTTAATCCCATTTTGAGGAGGGTCTTGCTAGTCTCATTATGAGGAGGGTCTGCTATACTATTTCCCATTGTCCAGGATGATCCTGCTACATTAATTCCCATTGTCCAGGAGGGTCCTGCTATACCAATTTCCATTGTACAGGAGGGTCCTGCTACACTAATTCCCATTGTCCATGAGGGTCCTGCTACACTAAATTCCATTGCCCAGGAGGGTCCTGCTACACTAATTCCCATTGTCCAAGAGGGTCCTGCTACACTAAATTCCATTGTCCAGGATGGTCCTGCTATACTAATTCCCATTGTCCATGAGGGTCCTGCTATACTAAATCTCATTATGTAGGAGGGTACTGCTAATCTAAATCTCATTACTCAAGAATATCTTACTAAACATAATCATCTTTTGGAATGACCACAACATTTTTTATTTTTAGCCTAGTTTGCACCAGAAAAATATTTTTTATGAGTTATTAACATGAATGAGAAATACTTGTACCAAAAGAAAAATGCAAGAAAATATGTAATTAGGGTGTTTGTTCCCAAGAAATAAAAGATGATAGAGTGTTTGTTCCCTAGAAACGGTAGTGATTGATTTATTTTATTTTCATAACAAAAAAAACATGTCCAATTTTTTAAACTGAGAAACTTTGAATTTATTTTTTATTTATCATTTTTTAATTTTTTTCGATTTTTATCTTTCAAGGACATAAAATTTTATTCGGTGAGACCGAGCCCATCGTAAGACTTCCTACGTTTCTTGTATAGCAAGAATCAGGTCAAATGTAGTTCATAAGAATCAAAAAATAATTTTCTTTTTCTTGATTTTTCCTACAAAAGATATCTTTTGAGAAACGAATCAGTTCATGGTTGACAATGTTTTGACTTTAGTTGGTACCAACAATTAGTATGATGCATATGAGTGACCTTTAACTACATTCAGACAAATTTGAGGTCAACTTTGAGTAATCACTATTGTTTCAAATGGTATCTCGAACATACTTAAGTATTTACAAGATGAGTTCATCTTGCCTAAATTAAGGGATATAATTATTCATATTCTCATGTTTCACGTGCTCTCGCAACATATGAAGTCCTACTTGACACAATAGAAATGTTCTGATCTTAGGACGTTTTAGAAGTCACTCACACTCAGAAAATGTTCAGTGCATGAGATTAAGATACCACATGCTTGACCCTTATGTAAGTATCCACTAATCTAAGAACACCAAAAATGAGATCAAATAGGACTTGGCTTGTAATGTAGGCTTAGGAAAAGGTAGTATATTCATTTAGGATAAAGTGACTATTTCCTCCTTAAAATTTGCACAATGCTCTTAATATTTTTTTTTGTTTTTGGCATTTGACCTTTGTTTTCTTGAAAGCTTCTCCTCATTTATTTCTCTTCTTTTTTTCTCATTTTCTCTTCTGTTCGTTGGAGACTTTTTGTTTTTCATTTTGCTTTCTAGTTATTCTTCGTCATTATTTTTAATTTTCACATATTTGATCTTTTCACTTTGTTACCCAACTTAGATCTTTGACACTGTGTAGATAATTGATAGTGCTCAAGGAGGTGAGATCAAGGAATAATGTATTTATGCACTCAAGAAGATATATGCTAAGATGTGGTTATTCAAATAAAAAGGTTTTAAGCTCAAATTGGGAGTTCTATGAATAACATGTCATTTGGTAGGCTTGAAAGGCACAATCGGATCAAAGAAAACATATAATACTTTCTCAAATTAAATGTTGCTTAAAATTTTGCTTCAACCAACATTCGGGCCAAGTTCTAGATCAATAAAGTTATTCTATTGAATTTTATATCTAAAGCTCACCACACAATGCACATGAAGCAATGAGGTCGAATTGTTTTGTGCCTTAACTTTAAGCAAGATAATTTTTCAAGTATTACATAAATATATCAAGAGGTACCAAAAGAAGTCTATAGGTCACAACAAAGTTGGTCTGTCTTGCCAAATAGTTTAACACTTTATTATTTTTTCTTATGCACACTCCTAAGTATGTTGGTACCAACCAAGTCAAATTTTTCTAAATAAAAAAAAATCCTCTTTTTTGCCCCAATTTTTGTGACGAAGACTTTTTAGATTTTTCCTTGGTTGGACCGAACCTCAAAATAAGGTTGCCTACATATCTTGTCAAAGCAAGAATTAGGTTAAATGTAGTTCAGGAAGATTATAAACACAACATTATTTTTAATAAAAAATACTTCTTTTTTTTTTAAATTTTAAATAAGGATCACCGAACCCGAGGAGGGTTGCCTACGTATCTCATCAAGTTGAGAATCAGGTGTGGGTAGTTTGTCCAGATTGAACTTTCCAAAGTATTATCAAGGCAAACTAGTTTGAATTTTTTTTATTAGTTGTACAAAAGAAACTTAAATAATTTATTTATTTTTTGTAATTTTTGTGAAGTAGTGAACAATATTTCATTTCATTTTTGAAAAGGGTATAATAACTTATAATTTTTTATTATTTTTATGTTTTCTCCCTTTTTTATTTTGTAAAAATGGAAAGATAACATTTTCACTTATTCCATTAATCACACTAAATTGGATCAACTTGCAAAGACTTTCTAAATAAATGCATTTTCATGTAGCACATAAAATGATCTAGATGGTTAAATACGACAGGGGTACATGTCCTAGATGGATCTGACTCCTATGTTGAATCCCACCAAGTCAAATGCAAATGATGCAAATAATCGGAGCCTACTAGAGATAACCATGTTTGTATTTCAGGTTTAATAAGCTCAAACCTAAAGAGATTAGTGTCTAGACTGGCTTACCCGAGTGGACAACTCGAGCCAGGGACGGGCAACTTCTCAGTAGCAGCGCTATTCCGACTTAATTGCTGGTCCAACCCCACCTAACATATGTGACTAAATATCCTTCACTGAGTGTCAAGAAACTCCAACTCTATCTCAAGGGAAAGTAGGATGCATAACTGCATTCCTGTGAACGTGTGTTAAATGTCTTCAAAGACTAAGAAAGGGTGCACGAGAGAAGATAGTTTAGTATAGTTCAACAATATAAAAACGATAAATGACAATCAAGTAGCACATTAGGCCATCATACACAATATATTCAAAAAATAAAATAACAAAATCAAGTAAAAGTTAATATAACAAAGATCAAATTCTGGTTATTCCCCAACAGAGTCGCCAGAGATGTCACACCCCTTTTTCGCATGGCGGAAGGGTTTTTCCAATTTAAGTGACGGTATTGATTTAAGGATTATTTTAATTTTTCAGAGTCGCCACTTGAAACTGAGTTATGGTGTTCCATGTCACCTTTTTGTTTAATCTCTAATCAAAAGGAAATAACTCTTTATTTGGTCTGCGAACTAGAAATTTGGGTAAGGAATGCTGTTGACCGAGGGGAAGGTATTAGGCATCCCTCGAGTCCCGTGGTTCTAGCACGGTCGCTTTTATTAACTTATACTTATTTTAACTATCTTTAGGATATATTTTAATAGGCTATGATTTGCTCACATTTTTTATTTGTTGAACTTTTATTTGGTCTCGACATAGATACGTAACCACATTCTTGATCTTCACGATTAGAGACATAACTTACTTCTTTGCATCACACTTAGTAGTTTTATCTAAAATTGTTATTTTTACATAAATGAAAGATAATTATATTTTTGGACAAGGTGAGTTATTGCATCCTTGAGTTAATTTTAATGTCCCAAGAAAAAGATGTGTGACCACATTCTTAATCGAAACGGACTTTTGAAATGGGTCATATATTTAAATATTTTACCTATTACTAGAAAGTTTAAGCATATTATTAGTGATTAAATGACCTCTACTATTTATATTTATAAATATTATTTACATAATAAAAGTCTAAAATCTTAAACAAATATAAAGTTATTTCATATTAAAATTCGACCTAGATGCATTTATATTTTTAGTATATTTACAAGTCATGAAAAAAACATTAAAATAAAAAATAAAAATTGTGTAACTCTTCATTTCTTAATTTTTCTAGGATAAACATTTATAATTTTAGATGAAGTTGACCAAACAAATTATTAGAATAATTTTTCAGGTATTTGGTAAATTTTAGTTGAATGCAAGAGATACTTAATTAATAATAGCATATGGTACAAGATTAAAAATAATGAGATTAAACACATATAAAATTCGAGCAACTTCATAACATGAAAATCAATTATTATATAATCATGAAAATCAAATTATACAGTAAAAATTAAATTGTACCTCTTACGAAAATTCAATTCACGAAAAGAAAACAATCCTAATAAGGAACCACGAACTCGAAACCACGAAGGTGAACCTCAACCTCAACTTTTGTTTCTGAGTGAAAAAATATATATATAAAATGTGAAGGTGGATTTTTTCTTCCCGTGTCTAGGCAGTATTTTGGTGTTGTGCAGAATGTTTTTTTTGTTTTGTTGCTGTGGGATTTTTGCTTCTTTTTCCTCTTTGCTGTGCGTTTTTTTTCTTGTGTTGTGCGTGTATGTGTTAAATGTGTGTGCAGATTGTGTGTATGTGTTATAGTATTGTGCAGATGTGCATGCATAGAGGTGTTGTGGGTGTGTCTGGTGGGTTGTGTAGTGGTGTGAGTGGGGTAAGTGTAGGTGGGTTGGGGTAGTCTAGGTAGTTTAGGTTATTATTATTTTTAGATTAAATATGTAATATAAAAATTATAATAATAAAAATATTAAGTAATTATTTTGAACTAATAAAATATAAGAAAAGTCAAATAGCTAGTCTAAAAATGTAATTAAGAAATATTAGCTTGTTTATTAAAATTTAAATTAAAAGAATACATATATTTTTGTAGTTTTCGAATCTTTTAAAATAGATTTACTAAAATATGATGAAAAATAAAATATTTAATGTAGACCTAGAAGAAATATTTAAGAAATAAAAATGGTGTAAAATCTTATGTTCGGTAAAAAATTATGTGTCTACAGGAACTGAATGAAAAAGCCATGTGATTGCTTGAGTTTGTATGTCTACTTCTACATAAGAGTCGTTTAGAGTTTAGTGTGTGTCTAGAGGACAAACAACAAGTTTGAGTTGAGGGTGTTAATTACCGTGATTTTACAGTATTTTTGATGCATTTCACTTAGAGTTTGTGTGTGTCTTGGGCTATTTTGGATTAGAACTGATGTTTTGTGTATAATGTTTGCAGGAAATAGGCTTGGATGCAGTTGATGAAGATGCAGAATTGACCACCCATGGAGCCACCCACGAACCGTAGGTCCAACCACAGGCCGTGGATGGGCAGTCGTAAGTCTTGGCTTGGAAGTTGAGTTCCAGTAACTCAAACCACGGAGTGCCAGGACAGACCGTAGTCCAGTCCACGGACCGCGGGTGAGGCATCGTAGGTAGAACATCAGGGAAGTCTGACAAGTGTGGAACCACAGAGCAAGACAACGGACCGTAGGTCGACCCACAGTTCGTCCTGCACGTCCGTCATTGAAGATCTGATAGTTGAGGGTTCCAGTACCTGATGAAAGTTTCTAAGTGTTGAGCCATGGAGGGGGCCTAGGGACCGTAGGTCGACCCTCAGTCCGTAGGTCGAAGCGTCGTTTAAAACCGCGTCCTGCCAGTTATTTCCTTACTTTGTTTCCTATTTTATTTATGATTTGTTTTCTATAAATAGGAGTTATAAACATCTTTTTTGGGGGTTAGACATTATTATAAACTCTTAGTTTTTGGTGTTTTCGGAATTAACTTGCAAACTTTATCAATTTGATTTTCGGAATTCGTTTTATACAATTTTCTCTTTGAATTTCAATTGAAGATTTTGGGTTTCATCAATTCTACTTGTAAGTTCATGAATTCTTCTTATCTAATTATGAATTTTGAACTATCAAGCATGAGTAGCTAAATCCACAACTAGGGTTGTGGGAACCATGAGCAATTAACAAAGTATGAATAATAATTAAGTAATTCTTGAATAGTGTTGATGCATGTATTGTTAATTCTTTCGCTTAGAAGTCTTTTTAACGAGTACACGCGTTAGAACTCGCCACATTCCTACTTGTCGGACCAAGGAGGTAATGAATGAGAAAAGAATTAACAACAGAGCTTTAGTGGATGCTATCGAATAGTGTCACGACCTAGACCATCGTGATTGACACCTACACTAACCCTCCGGTGGGAGAACCATTACTACAACCCAGACTAAACAACTTAACCAAAAACTATACATTTGAAGATACAGAAGCAGGTTTAAATGACAATAAAAATATGGAGTTCCCATAAACGTCAAAGGTTTAAACAAATAACTTAACCAAAACTAATGCGGAAGTCCTAACCATTAAAACCTGAAAGTCGTTGTACCACTACTAACGACAAGGCTAAGAACAAGGGGTACAACTCCGAATCTAAACAAAACACCTTAAACAAATAGTCTAAGTCCGAAAAGGGTGGACTTAAACAAGAAAGATCGATGGCAGCCTGAAAGAACTGGCTCACCCTTGAATCCGGTAACGCTCAATAGTCACCTAACTAAGGTCTATCAATAGCCACCTGAAGATGCTCTGTACTCAACAAAGAACAAGCAAGTGCAGTATCAGTACACAACCACAGTGTACTGGTAGGATCACGCGGCAATCCCAAAAGTGGAACACATGCAAGTAACCACAACATCATAAAACAGGCATATATCGAACATATACAATATTCGTCATCTTTTCAGGATCAAAGTAGCATTCCACGTTCTCAATAATACACATTGGTTATCATTTTAGAGCAACAAATAGTCTTTCAACCTCAATCACCATTAGATATGAGCGTATCATCACAAGTAGATACAGAACACAATTCAATGGTCCTTTCACGAAACCCAATTCAATGCTCCTCTCATGGAACCCACACCCAAACTGTTAGTGTACTGGTTTGTGGTACCTGATCCAATGTTTATGCCGGAACGTGGCAGCCAATCCCATATTTATGCTGAAACGTGGCAACCGAACCCATATTTATGCCGGAACGTGGCAACCAATCCAAGTTAGTGTGTTGGAACGTAACACCCGATCCATTCAACAAACAATAATTGCAATCACAATGTATATTCTCACAATCATACAACAAGAGGTGATTCATGGCATACAATTATTCAATTATCCTTATTTACAATTAGGGTGATCAATAACACAACATTCACATATATACATGCATTATAATGAGAAATTACAAATATATATCACACCAACATGAAATCACAACCATCACCTACCTCGAATCCAAGCTTGAATCTGCTAAGGCACTTGCATCTTCCCTTTTCGGATTCTTTCCGCTTGTTCTAGGTGTACAAACAACAATTTATATACAAGGATCAACAATCAAAGGTCTAATTATCTGAATTATAACGAACTCAATAACCCTAGACCAAACCCATGATCCCCACACCCAGATTAGGGTTTTTTCAACCATAATTCCCAGATCAAAACCCTTCCCATCGATAATTATCCAAGAAACTAAGTTCTATGCATCAAAACACGAATTCAGGGAGTGAAAACCTTACCTTTAGCCTCAAGAATGGTGAAAAATGCTCAAGAACTCATCTGGGGTCGTCTCCTAGCTCTCAAAGTTGAAAAGTGTAGAATAAAATATTTTTGGAGTTTATTTTCGACTTAAGACGCGACTGTCCCGCTATGGTGGCCCCGCCCTAGCGGGAATAATCCTGCCACAACAGCTTGCATGGAAAAAAATGTTGAATTAAGAGCTCCAAACCTCCATTTCACAACACACCTTCATCCCACGACACTCAGGTAATACCTGTTCATGCTAAGATCAATTATGTGAGTTCCACTCGCCCGAATTCAATTTCGTAAAGTCGTCCGGGTTCCTTAACGTCTTAACTATCTACTCTTGTGATCAAAATCATAATTAGATCACCCAATTGTTACCAGATTTCTTCAGACTGGACTGACTCTAATTTCGTCCAAATCTGGACTAGGCTAGGAAATTCCAAGTTACTACTCAAAAGTTTTCTGGCACCAATTCTTTTCCCATTGGCTTTTACCTAATGACGGAATCAGGTCGTTACAAATAGTCTAATGGAAATTGGAGCGGGGTGGAAACTAAGCCATACATGGATGTGATGTCTAATCTGGTGTAAAGGTAAGGGTTAGTAAAGTATACACTCGTAGCCGGACCAATGTGCGTAGTGAAATTCCCTATTTGGAGGACCAATCACTTAGGGATACCTAACTTACCAACTTTACATGTAAAAGACTATGAAAATATTACTATTATTAGGATTACTACGTTAAGAGCTTGTGGGGAACACACATACCCTAGTTTCTCTCTCATATTGATAACTTAAAGTTTGAATCTTGCTTACTTGTTACTTAAACAACAATCTGTTACTTGCTTACAAAACACCCGCTTTATTTACTTGTCTAGGAAATAGTTTGACTAAACGGATATAATAGTGAATAAAGTTTAAGTCTGAACCATATTCCTCGTGGGATCAACCCCAACCTACAAGTTGGGTTCTTTATTTGACAATGATTGCTTATACTTCTTTATGGAGGTGTAATTTGAGCGTATCAATAATGACCTTGGAATTGTAAACATCACATGTCTCATCTTGGTGTCGAACAATCAATGCACACAAGAAATCTCACACCACATGGAAGAGATAATAACTCATGGAAGTCAAGTTCAATCAATAAAGTCACAACAAAGCAATTCACATCATCATGTTCATCACATAGCCCTTTTCATTTCAACCCCTTTTTATTACTTTAGATTTATCAAATGGACAATTAACCCTTCATCTCATCTCCATTACTCCTAATACATATATAACGAAGGGAATACACAAATACTCCTAGAATACAAGGTTTAGGAAATCACTTGCCTTAAATCAAACAATCAATCACATCAAGAGTTGAGTCTCCCCCTTCTGAATCATTTCTAAGGCCACGCAATCTATAAAAATCAAATATTCACAATAAATCTCCGAAAATAACAATACCCACATCAATGACTTTGAAAAATTAGTCAATCATCTTCAAACCCACTTCTGAAAATAAGGTTTGAATATGAAATTTAATACTTGAAAATATTACTCAAGGCTTTAAGAACTCATTGGTGAAAATCATTTTGAAAAAGGACCCAAAATCAGTTCACAATCTCCATTTTAGTTAAGAACTTGAGTTCTTGAAAAACCTCGTCATTTACCAATCAAAATCCCAAATTTTGATGTTAGAATTCATAAATAACCAAAGGAAAATGAAGGTTTAGGATCATGAAGGCTTAACCAAATGATTTAGCACAAGAAATCCTTTCGAAAGTCGCCACCAACGTTTCCTAATATAAAAAAAGTGGGGCTCAAACCCCGAATTTGAAGGCCAAATACCCTCACATGTGTTGCTTATGCGACCATAGGTTCGCTTAAGCGTACCCCGAAAAATCTGGGGGCGTCACTTTTGCAAATTAGGTTTCGCTTAAGCGGCCTTTGCTAAAGCGAGGCTTAGTTCGCTTAAGCGAACCCCTCCCAAAAGGCTAGACACACTTTTGCAAGCCGGTCTTCATTAAAGTGGAGATCGCAAAAGTGAAGGTCCCCCATAAAAGTGAGGATTATAGCACCAGAAACATCAGCTAACACAAAAGTCACTAAAAAAATCCTCAAGATTTATTTGGAACTCCATGCACAAAAACCACATACGAAAATCAATTATACTCGATGTTTTTGACTCAATGGATCATCAAAATATGAATTTGAGATCTCTTTGACCCGACATCCGTAAAAACTACAAGAAACTAACTTAACACTTAAAAATGCTAAAACAAGCTTGGAACCTCTCAAAAATCAAGCAAGACCTCACCTAGGCCTAAAATCATCTCCCGAATCTGACGGAAATCTTAAAATTCCGATCCAAGCACTCGAACCCTGAATGTTGACTGAAGTCAACCCAAAAGTCAAAATTCAATAATTTTACAACTTAGGACCTCAAACCCTAAAAAGGATTCCAAATATGAAATCAACAACTTCACAGCTTAAATTCCACATTTTGGGGCTTATGGAATCAATGGAATTCCATTCCGACACTCAAAACTCCAAAAACTACTTTTAAGCAACTTAGCCTTTCCCAGATCACAGACTTACCGAATTCTCAATTTTTAACTTAAAGTTCAAAACTAACTTTTCAAACTCAATCATAAAAGACTCAGGGTCGATCACAAGAAGGGGAAAACTATAAATTCATGAAACTTTTCAAAAATAACTGACCGGGTCATTACACTTATGTCTATTCAGACTCTTTTTATAAAGCTAGTTAATTTTCCTGTAAAGCTCAAAGATCATTATTTTTCTCTCTAGATACGTTGTTCCTCTATCCCACTCTCTCTGTTACCAACATACATTGTTATTTTTTATATTATATGTGTTTTCCTCTCTCTCTCCTCTCCATTATCAGCGTCTATCTTCTTTCTTTCGAACGAGTGTTGAATTTTTTTTCTCTTGAATAGGTAAGTTTTTAGAAAGATTTTTACAATTTCTTTATTTATTAATTTGTATATTCAAAATATTCTTGGTATTAGTGTTTGTTTCTGAAGAACTCTTAAATTTTTCTTGTAATTTTATATTTTATTTATAAAATTAGTAGTCTTGTGTGTGCTTATTTGATAATACAAAGTGCTAGTTTTATGGAATAAGATTACAAGAATATCACTTCACTCGGGAAAGAACAAAGAAAGGGCAATCAATTGTTTAAGCTGTCAATAATTTCTTTAAATTAGTAATTTGACTGCGGAAAGGCCTACTAAGGTCCGCTCCATGGACCTACAAAAAAAGTATTTGTTCGAGAAACCCGCCTTAACGTAACGGGAAGGAGTTCCTATATTTTTTGACACATGATAGTTGATGGCATGTTGGGATACGGTACATCCTAAGAACAAAATTAAAGGCCACCTTTTTTATTGTTCTTATACTATTCTCAAAGAAAATATGAATTAGCTAAGAACACTATCAAAAGGTTTCATAAATATTAAAAAAATAGTAGCCTAACACCAAATTATAATAAGAGGCCTTAAATATTGTTTACACTCATACTATCTCCCTAATATATAGGTTGACATAATCTTCCGATGAGAATGAACTCATAACGGGAACAAAGTGAGCCAATTTCTTTATTTTGTTGACTTCGACCCAAATCAAGTCAAACCGTCGACGAGTTTGGGGTAAACCCGCAATGGAGTCTATATTCAAATATTCCCACTTTCATGTAGGAATTATGATGCTTTGAGCCAAACCTCTCAGTTTCTGATGTTCAACTTTCACTTGTTCACAATTCAGACATTAGCCACAAATTTTGTAATATTCTTCTTCATCAATTTTATCAATAGACTTCCCACAAATTAGGGTACATCTTGGTGACTCACAGGTGAATAGAATAACGAGAGCTATGATATTTTGTATCTGATTTCTCAACTCGTCAACATTTGGAACACATAATCGATCTTGATATCGATGAACACTATCTCCCCCATGGGAGAAAGCCTCAATGGAATTTTTTAGAAACCGACTTCTTCAAGTTAACTAATATTGGATCAAGATCTTGCTTAGCCTTCACATCCGATACAAAAAATGATTCCGAACCATTATGAACAACAACACCACCTTCATTAGAATCAACCAATCGAACACCCAATTAGGCCAATCTATGAACATCATGAAATAACTTCTTCTTATCATACTCAACATGAGAAACAATACCCATCGATAACTGAATAAGAGCATTTTCCACTACATTCGCCTTTCTGAGATGATATAGGACACTCATGTCATAATCCTTTAGCAACTCACACCACCTCCTTTGGCAAAGATTCATATCCGTTTGAGTGAACATATACTTCAACTGTTATGATCGGTAAACACATCTACATGAACACCATATAAGTAGTGTCTCCAAATCTTTAGAGCAAACACCACTGCCGCTAACTCCAAATCATGAGTTGGATAATTCTTTTCATATACTTTTAATCGACTTGAAGCATAAGCAATGACTTTCCCATGTTGCATCAAGACACATCCAAGACCAATCCGTGAAGCATCACAATAAATCATCAAACTATCAGATTCTTTTAGTAAAGTCAAAATAGGGGCCGAAGTGAGTTTGTCCTTCAACTCTCAAAAACTATTCTCACAAGCTTCCGACCACAGTAATTTTACCTTCTTTTGGGTCAATGTCGTCAAAGGTGAAGCAATAGAGGAAAATCCTTCCACGAACTTTCTATATTAACCAGCCTAACCTAAGAAACTTTATATATTTGAAGTAGAAAAAGGTCTAGGCCAATTCTTAACTACCTTGGTTTTCTTAATCGACTTGAATATCTTTATCAGATAAATTATGGCCAAGGAAAGCAACAGACCTCAACCAAAACTCACATTTTCTAAACTTAGCATACAATTCACGGTCCTTGAGAAGTTGCAACACAATCCTCAAATGTTCAACTTGATCATCCTCACTTGGAGAGTAAATCAAGATATCATCGATAAACACAATCACAAACATGTTAAGATATTGCTTAAAGACCCTATTCATCAAATCCATAAACACCACCGAGACATTAGTCAAACCAAAAGACATCACCAAAAACTCATAATGACCATATCGACTTTGAAAATTCATCTTCGGGATGTCATTCTTCTTCACCCTAAATTGGTGATAACCCGACCGGAGATCAATCTTAGAGAAGTAACTTCCTCCTTGGAGTTGTTCAAACAAGTCATCTATCCTTGGAACAAGATACTTATTCATAAATGTCACCTTATACCAATAGTCAATACACCTTCGGAGAGAACCATCTTTATTTTGAACAAACAACACAGGAGCACCCCATGGAGAGATACTCAGTCTAATAAATCCCATATCCAATAAATTCTGCAATTGGTCCATTAACTTATTTAGTTCAATTGGGGCCATGTAAAAAAGAGGAATAGAGATAGGGTGTGTCTCTGGGAGATGGTTAATACCAAAGTCTATTTCCCCTTCATAAGAAACACTGGGAAGATCATCGAGAAACACTTTTGGAAACTCATTTACAATCGGAACTGATTCAAAAGTAGGGGTCTCATAATCTATACCCCTAACACAAACAAGATGATAAATGCAACCCTTATAAATCATTTTTCTTACTTTTAGACAAGATATAAACTGACCTTTAAGGACATAATTTCCCTCTTCCCATGACATGGTAGGTTCATTTGGAACCTTAAATGTGACCAATTGGGTCTTACAATCAATGAAAGCATAACATGCATGAAGCCAATCTGCATCCCAAGAATATCATCAAAATCTAGCATATCAAGCTCTACAAGATCAACACAAGTGAAGCTACGAGAAACAAAAATAGGACAATTTCTATAGACTCTTTTACCCATAATAGCATCCCCCACGAGAATAGAGATATGAAAGGGATTAGAAAGGATTTTGGGACCAATATCAAATCTCATAGCCACATAAGGGGTAACAAACGATAAGGTAGCACCCGAATCAAGTAAAGCATAAACATCAAGATGAAAGACTTTAAACATACCGATGACCACGTCTGAAGAACCCTCACGATTCTATCGAATCTGAAGAGCATGATATCTATTTTGCTTCGGAGCACCCGAATCGGAACTACTAGGTTGAACTTGCCTACCATCCCTTCCCTTAGTAGCAAGTAATGAGAAATTTTTCATCTTATGACCACTCTTTACACACTTAAAGCAACCATCCATTCCATCTAAACACTTGCCATCATGTTTCTTACCACACATGCGAAAATTAAAGACAAGAAAAAAAAATAGATAGATAGACACAAAAAGAGGAAGTAGAAAGAAACTAAAAGGTATATTAAACCTTAATACTGCAATCCGTTGATCCTACAATGAGAACCTACCTCTTATGATGACCTCAAGGGAAATGAATTCACCTCGCAACCAATGTTTCAAGACAATAATCAACCAAAGCTTGTACCAAGCTCTCAACACTTAAGAATTTCATAATATCAATATTCAAAATAGTCTACCCTAAAAGAGGACCCAAACTAGCTATTTATAGTTTTAGGAAATCATTACATAAGAGTCCCAAAATTGGATAAAAGGGCAAGCTGGGTTTACCTCGCCTAAGGGACTCGGTGAGTCCCCGATTGTATTGGTGAGATGACCCTTATCTTGGGGCTTCTGGAACTTTAGGTGAGCTGGGGGTCCTCGCCTAAGCCATTGGGCGAGTCGCCGAATATATCCTACTCGCCTAAAGTGGTAGCTTTTTCAACCATCTTCCTTTCACCTCCCCAAGTGATCATCAAGGCATGAAACCCTTTCTTTGCCATCAACACAAGCTCAGTGACCTCTAACTTCATGAACAAACCTTGCATTCTTTGAAGGTCCCGAGTTTGACTTCGAGTGAACGGCCTTGGTGCAATTCGAATTGCATCATTCTCTCTTTCTTGTAAAGAATTTTTCCTCAAATTCAACGGATCATCACAATCAAGATTTGAAAATGGATAAAGGTCACAAACATTGAAGGTATTATGAAATTGATACTCCGAAGAAAGGTCAATTTTGTATGCATTGTTATTGAGTCTTTCAAGTACTTGAAATGGACTATCACCTCTTGGCATCAACTTTGTCTTCTGATGAGTGGGAAATTGCTCCTTGCGAAAATGCTCCCACACCCAGTCACCCGATTGAAGCACAATCCTCTTGAGACCCTTGTCTGCCCTTTTGGCTACCCATTGGTTCTTCTTTTCTTGGTAAAGTCTCACCTTCTCATGAAGTTTCTTCATGGCTTCCGCTCTTTTGCTTCTATATAAGCTTAAGACAACATCTTGAGAAAGAGGAGTGAGATCCAAAGGGGTTAGGGGATTAAAAGCATACACCACTTCAAATGGAGTCATGGCAATAGTTTTATGAATAACTCGATTATAAGCAAACTCAAATAAAGGCAAATGTTCCTCCATGAGGCTAACTTCCCATGTACTACAATGCGACACATAGAACCCAAGGTATTGTTCACAACTTCGGTTTGCCCATCGGTTTGTGGGTAAAAAGAAGTTGAGAACAACAACTTGGTACCAAGTCTACCTCACAATTCTTTCCAAAAGTGACTAAGGAATTGTAGGTCACTATCACTTACAATGGTTTGAGGAATTCCATGCAATTTAACAACATTTTTGACAAACAAAGATGCCACATTAGAAGCATCATCACATTTATGACATAAAAAAAGAAATTAGCCATCTTCAAAAATTGATCGACAACAACAAAGATGCTATCTCTACCTCTTTTTGTCCTTGGCAAACCCAAAACAAAATCCATTAAGATATCAAGTTAAGGTCTTTGAGAGGTGGGTAGGGGAGTGTTTAAGCCATGGGGAAGAAGATGTGACTTAGCACTTCGACATTCAATACATTGGCCACAAATTCAAGCAACATCTTTGTGCATCTTAGGCCAATAGAATTGTTCCTCGAGAATTCCCCATGTTTTATGAACACCAAAATATACCATTAATCCCCCATTATGTGCCTCCCTCACAAATAGTTCTCTCCAATAGATCATAGGCACACATAGTCTCTTGCCTTTGAACAAGAAACCATCAAATTTAGAATAGTGAGTAGAAGATCTATCCCTAAGCCACCTTTCCCTTTCCCATTTTCTCACAATCTTGGAAGATTTGAGCAAACATGGGGTCCTTGGGATACATTGCCTTCAAACATTCAAAGCCAAGCAATTTAGAAGACAAAGCAGTTATTAACACGTGTTTCCTAGACAAGGCATTGGCCACCACATTTTCCTTTCCCTTTTTGTATTGGATTACATAAGGGAAAGTTTCAAGGAATTCAATCCATTTTTCGTGCCTTTTGTTCAACTTTCCTTGGGCCTGAATATGCTTTAGGGACTCATGATCAGTCCAAATGACACTTTCAGATTACCTCGGTCAATGGGGCGGCTATGGTACTAAATCCTTTGACAAATCACCTATAAAAACTAGCCAACCTATGAAATCTTCTAACATCGTTTATGGACTTCGTAATTTGCCAATTGTGAATAACGTCTATCTTAGATTCATCAACCTCAACATCCCTTGAACTCACAACAAATCCCAAGAAAACAACTTCATCAACATAGAATGAACACTTTTCAAGATTATTATAAAGTTGTTCCTTCCTAAGCACATCAAAAGCACATCTCAAGTGATCTATATACTTATGCATGGTTTTACTATAAATCAAAATATCATCAAAATTGACAACCACAAACTTCCCTATGAAGGGCTTCATCACATGATTCATGAGACGCATAAATGTACTAGGAGTATTAGTGAGACCGAAAGGCATCACCAACCATTCATAATGACCAAACTTGGTCTTGAATGCAGTTTTTCATTCATCACCGGGGTTCATCCGGATTTGATGAAAACCACTCCTAAGATCAATATTTGAGAACACACAAGAACCATTGAGCTTATAAATAATATCATCTAATTTAGGGATAGGATGACGATACTTTACCGTGATCTTGTTGATGGCTCGACAATCAACATAGATGCTCTATGTTCCATCTTTCTTTGGAACTAAGAGAACCAGAATGACACACAAACTTATACTTTCTCTCATATAACCCTTGTTGAGGAGTTCCTCAACTTGCCTTTGTAACTCTTTGGTATCCTCTGGATTACTTCGATAAGCCGATTTGTTTGGAAAGTGTGAACCCGGCACAAAGTCAATTTGGTGCTCAATTCCCTGAAGAGGGGGTAATCCACTTGGAAGTTACTTTGGAAAGACATCATCATAATCCTGCAAAAGAAGGGAAATACAATGGGGAAGAGAAGAAGTATATTGGTTTGTTTGCAACACATGATCCCTATGAGTGATAAGGATCAATGAACTTTTGGCCCAACTTCCTCCCTTATCTCTTTATAGTTAGCCAACAACACTTGGGCCTTTCCCCTCAACTTCCTCCTTTCTTCTTCTTCATGGCCCTCGACCCCACATGTTCCTCATACTCCTTCTGTTTCTCCCTCAACTCACTCATCTTTTGATACACTTCATTGACTTGAGATGGTTACATAAGATGAAGGACATATTTATGTTCGTCCAACACAAGTGAATATTTGTTAGTTCTCCCCTCATGCTTGGTTAAATGATCATATTGTAAAGGTTTCCCAAAAAGTACATGACAAGCTTGCATTAGGACCATATCACATAGGATCTCATCTTAGTACTTCCTAATTTTGAACTTGATCAACACTTGTCTATGAACCCTCAATTCTCCACACTCACTCAACCATTGAAGTTTGTAAGGTGTAACATGCTTAGTGGTAGGAAGCTTCAAGAAATCCACTAAAGCGGTGCTAGCAACATTTGCACAACTTCCACTATCAATGATCAAGGAACATACAATATCTTTGATGAGGAACTTGGAATGGAAAAGATTCTCTCTTTGACTTGGATAATCCACGGCCTTGCTAATCATAACTCGCCTCACCACATACATTGGTACGGTGAACTCTACTTCTTGAGGCCAAGCTTCTTCAATTGGGGCCTTCCTCATCAAACCATGAGGAACGATGATATCTCTTCCCTCACATGGGTCTTGTTCCTCATCTTCATCACCTTCAAATTCATCATCCTCTTGGGTCGCTTCTTCACCAAGATACAATTCCCCTGCTTGAACTAGAACATTCAACCGATTGGGACATATATGACCCCATCCTCTACACTTGTGACATTGAATGCCTTTAGGAAACTTGGTTGGGTCTTCATTACCTCCTTCTCTTGGTGGGTACTTTGGAGTATTTACTTCAAAGGGTTCTTCTCCTAAGGCTTCTTGAATTCCTTAATTTTGTTCCAACTTGAAGATGTATGAGCTCTCTCCTTGTTCTTACTCCAAGAATTTGAAGATTAAACGTCATTGTGCTTAGGTACTTTCTCCTCTTTGAGTTCCCGCTCTACCTTATTAGCCGCTTTGAAGATGTCATTCAAGCTAGGAAACTTGTGAATAATCATCTTGGAAGAGATCTCTTTATTCAACCCTACCTTGAAGTGAATTACAGCATGCTCTCATTGTATAATTTAGCAAGTAACTCTTGTTGATACCTTTCTGGTACATACTTTACTCTCATAAGGGCTTTCAATCTGGTCCATGGTGGAGGGTGTCCATCTTGAAGTACTAGATAATACATTTTCATGTATTCCCACCATGTAATAGCAAACCCTTCAAATTAAGCATTGTCAAAGAAACTCTTCTTGACCTCGATCAAATCATTAACTAGGAAGATTCTTTCACAAAGTGACTCCCATTCCAGATAAGCATCGGGATTGCATTCCCCTTTGAAAGGTGGGAGACTAGTCTTGATAGAGTTGATTCCAACTTCTCGGCCTCCATTTCCACCTTGGTCCCCATAATAGTTTCCTCGGCCCTCACCCACTTGGTTGTGGTTATAGTAACCCTTTTGGACTTCCCCTTGATGTTGGTTACCATGTTATTCTCCCAAATATTGACCATACTTTTGATTGGCATAAGCTTCCCTTGGTTCACAACCTTGAGGTTGGTTTCCATATTGTATTCTCCAATGTTATACCGGGTCAAACCTACCTCTTCTTACTCTTTGGCTCATTTAACCTCCTGGTCTATTCCTTTGGGCTTCATTCCATGGTGCTTCTTCACCTTCTCCTTCATATCCCCCTTGGTACTCATTATCCCTCACCTCTACTACTTGGATTGGTTGGTTCTATGGCTTTTGGTAGGGTGGATTTTGGTTTAGTGGTTCTTGGTAAGGCCGACTTTGGTTTGGTGAAGCTTTTTGATTGAGTTTGGATTGGAGTGGTCGGTTGGTATTTTGGACATTAAAACTGAAATGGATTGGTGTTGGGTTGAACGCTTGATGGAAGGCTCCGGGTGTGATAGTAGGAGAAGTAGTGTGGGCATGTCCACTTGTGGAAGCACGAAAAGTAGCTTGTAGGGTGGAATTAGTAGAGTTAAGTCGACCCTCCACATTGATCATTCTACCATCCATCTTCAACACACTATCTTGCGTGATGGTCATTTGTCCTTCCATGTTCTCTATCCTCGAACTCATATTAGTAATCGCCTCCATTATAGATTCCAAAGTAATCCCTCCCATAGGTGGTTGGGTTTCACTTCCGGTGTCCATGGTACCTAGTAACAAGAAAACCAAAAACAACAAACAACGTTAGCGTTAGTAAAATGAATTCACAATCACTCGTGTTTACACACCATTGATTGCCTCTCAAATTGGCTCGGCAAAGGTTGAAGATTGCTTATACTTGGTTGTTCATAAAGTGTGAATTTCTACTATTTACCGAAATGGATTCTTGTTTCAAGAAAGACGAACGACTCGATTAAAGCAAAATGGACTTGAATCAAAAAGTTAACTACAAAGTAAAACGAATAAAAGCACGAAAAGAAGTGGCACTAACAAAGAAGAGAATTCAAGAACCAATAATCAACAAGTAGATCAATTACGAATTGAAAAATAGTTTAGGAATCATAAGAACGATTGAGAATCTAGAAAAGGAAACTAAGGAATTAGAACCTGATATTAGTGGCATAAAATGAGGTACGGGTCACCAAAGTCTATGTTTTATCGCCAAAGTTGAAGTTCAGCTCGCCAAAATTTATAGAATGTCTGGGCAATTTGGCGAGCTGGGGGTCACTTCGGCGAGTCACCGAATGGAATTTGGCAAGTAAAGTCGAGCTCGCCGAAAGTACCAGTGTGTGCACCTGAAGACCTCTGAATTCCTCTATTTCTTTCCTTATTCCTTACCCTCTTTGATAAATTCCCTTAGGCACTAACACTTACTTCCACTTTCTCTTTTCTTTCCTTTTGGATGAAATACCCTTTTCGTTGATTCCTTCTTCTTCAAGATTTGAATATTCCTCAAGAACACTTGAACAAAATGAATATTCAAAATTAAACCCTAAATAATTTTGGCTCGGAATTTTACAAAATTTGAGATAGAGATTCCCCTTGATGTAGGAAACAATTCCTAATACTTTTTAACTTTCAATTCCTTGCCAAACCCTTCAGATTTCAAAATTCATTTGCATCTTCTTCAAGCTCCTTCACTCAACAATGGTGAAATCTTCAATAGTACCCCAAACTCTACTAAATCTGAGATTTAGAATCAAGTAAGGCTAGTGAACACTAGTCTAGCTTTTGAAACTTCAAACAACACTCAAATAAACAAAAGATTTTTGGGTTTTCCTGAAAAACTATTTTGACTCTTTTTTTAGTAACAAACCCAAGACTTGAATCGTATGAACGAATCTAAACCTGGGTTTGATACCAAATGATGTAATTCTCACAATGACTTATGAATGAAAATGCGGAAATTAAATATAAGAAAGAAAGATAGATAGATAGACACAAAAAGAGGAAAGAAAAATCTACCAAAAGGTATATTAAACCATAAGACCTTAATCTGTTAATCCTACAATGAGAACCTACCTCTTTTGATGACCTCGAGGAAAATGAATTCACCTTGCAACCAATGTTTCTAAAAAATAATAAACCAAAGCTTGTACCAAGATCTCAACATTTATTCAAAAGTTTCACAATATTAATATTCAAAATAGTCGGCCCTAAAAGAGGACCCAAACTAGTTATTTATAGTTTTAGGTAATTATTACATAAGAGGCCCAAGAGTGGCCCAAAATAGGATAAAGGGCAAGCTGGGTAAACCTTGCCTAAAGGACTCGGCGAGTCACCTATTGGATTGGCGAGATAACCCTTCTCTTGGGGATTCTGGAACCTTAGGCAAGCTGGGGGTCCTCACCTAAGCCATTGGGTGAGTCGCCAAATAGATCGTGCTCGCCTAAAGTGACAGCTTCTTCAACCATATTCCCTTCAACCCTTTAAGAAATCGTCAAGGCATGGAACCCTTTTCAACACAAGCTCAGGGACCTCTAACTTCATGAATAAACCTTTCATTCTTTTAAGGTCCTGGGCTTGACTTTGAGTGAGCGACCTTGGTTCAATCTGAATTGCATCAGTATTAGAGGAACCTTGACCAGAAAACTTTTGCTGGAATTAAGGACGCCCTTGTTCACTGTACTTAGAATGAGAAAAGTCACCATCACTAGTTCTTTCCCTCTTGGAATCTTTTGCCCTTTCCCTGAGCTTCTACTCTTCAATTTGTTAAGCATGTTTCATCAAACAAGAGATATTTATCTCATTAATCAACATTGCGATACAACACTCCTTAGAAACCATATCAAACATACTCGACATGAACTTACTCATCCTTGCCTTAATATCGACAACCATAGTTGTAGCATACTTAGCCAATTGAGTGAACTTCAAATCATACTCCTTCACACTCATATTTTCTTGATGGAGGTTAATGAATTCAAGAACTTTCACTTCTCTCATTTTAAGATGAAAGAGACGATAAAGAAAATCTCCCTTAATTTCTCCCAATAAAGAGGACCCGCATCAACCACCCACTCACTCTTCCATTGTTCAAACCATACTTGCCAACACCCTTGAGTTTATAAGCGACCAACTCCGCCTTCTCAACCGTAGACAATTCCACGATACTTACTATCTTGTAAACTTCATCAAAGAACTCTTGAAGATCCTCATCAACCTTCGACCCATGAAACTCCGATGGATTCATCCTAGTGAATTCCCTTATCTTTGCCACTATCGTACCCACATTGAGGTTCATGGGAGAATTAGCCTCTCTATTGGCTTGGGTCGTCATGGCTTGAGCCAATATATAACAGCTTGGAATTTTGATTGGGTCACTTGCAGCCAAGGGATCAACTAGAACTTGAAGAACCTCGGGCTCAGAATTGTCGTTACCGATATTCCTTCCACATAAACTCTTTAAAGAGGCTATATCCTGAAAAGGATCGAACACGATTTACAAGAAGGATCGTTAAAGATACAGACTTTATGACACAACTTTAGAGTAATGAAAGAAGTGAAGTTTCCTAAATGCTTCGTAACATCCTATTCATAAATGAGGTGTACTTCACACTTATGAAAAAAACTCTACTCAACGCTACTTGTCAGACATCCTATGACTCTTTTTCTAAAACCTTGTTCTTTGAATACTAAGTTCGTCACAACCCAAAGTACACCCTAGACGTAAAATGACGTATAATACCCCGAGAGGCCCTACACAAGCTACTTGACTTGCATGTACATAACATAATAGATTAAAACAAGAAATCTCATGAAGTAAAGAGTTTGACATTAAGCAAAAGTCTATCAAAGTCTTGACAAGCCTATATTACATCAAAGAAGTGGTCGGAACATAACCTATACACCATGTATTATATTTAAAACAATAATGACATAAGAAATCAATAAAGGTGAGATCGTCCTCAGAGTATGAGGACCCACGAAGTCTTCAATCTCCAGAGTGATCAACTAGGCAAGAACGGAGGGAGAAGATGTAGGCACAAATATGCATTAGTACATATTATGTATTGATTACGAGGGAAATGAAATAAAACATGAAACATGATCATAAGAGGACATAATCAAAACACGGAATGCATGACCAAGCTAAAAGTAATAAAACTTTAAGAGACATCATAAATCATGAACATGGTTAATGCATCTTAAAATCATCATAAAAGCTTCATAAAACATTGAAAGTAACTTAGTTCACTTTGTGGGATATTATCTTTAACCAACAATAGACCATGTGAGCCATAACAAGCAATCTGATGTAACTCCCACAACGAGAAGGGAGAGTCTACTTGCCAAGGTAGAACTCTGTATCATATTATGTATTATATGTAGATCCACTAGCTAGGCCATTTAATGCAAACCTATGGGGGCACACATAATGCTCTAATCACCAAAACCAATTAAAAAGGTGAGCGATCGTAATCAGTAAAAACCCAACAAAGATTCGAGGTTGAATCCCATTAGGAACGGTGTATTGAGGAGAATTCTTTATCAAGATATGTACATGTTAAATCAGCTCATTTGGAGTAGTAAGAACAATTGGGTGGATGATACCACCAACTTAATTTAAAGCTTTGTTGTCAATTATCGCAATTAAACTAAAATTTGAACGAAATCAAGAGTTATCAAGCAATCTAAACGTGCGAGGATGGGATATCAATATTATATAGGAGTAAATGTGTTTCTCTATAGTGATGTGCATACATGAATAAGCTAAGTCATATTCAATGGTGCTAATCATCTTTCAATCTCAAAACATCTACACCTAGAATCTCCTTTAGGTCTCATCTAATGCTAATTCTTAACAACCCAATACCTTACTATATCCCCTTTTCAAGAATAGGGTAATTAGATCCAACCCATAACCTCTATTTTCGAGCAAGTCAAGGATATCAAACCTAATTTGCTAGTATTGAACTAATTACCCACTCCAATTAATATCTTTCGAGCATCAACTGGAGATTAGAAGTTAGAAGTAAGTTTGCAACCTTAACCCTTAAGTTAACCCCATGGTAATTAGACAAAATTCATGCATGAACAACAAAAAATAGAGCATAACACAATAACCACTATACTAAATTAACACCCATCCCCTTTAGAGCACCCCTAGATTTTGGGATTTTAGCCACCCATCACAAAAAGTAAAGAAAGTATGCCTTCCATGAAAGCAGTCATGGGTAACTTGAAATCAAGAAATTAAGAGTAGACCCACTTTGGATTGAACTTCAAATTCAAATTCAAGATCAAATTGTAAAACCCTAAGAAGGCTAGAAAAAGTGATCTAAAAAGTAAAGTTTTCTATCTCAAAACTTTCTCCTGAACTCAGTTGTTCCACTCTCTAATCGAAATCCCTAAAAAACTATATCATTTAGGGTATTTATATTTTCTCAAAATTTGGCCCAAAAATTTGCTTTGCGACAAAATTGGTGACATTAGTTGGGCTCACCTAACTCACTCAGTGAATTGCCCTTCATTTCCCAGCTCGCCTTTGTGATTCTCTAGGCTTCAGCTGTTTGAACCTCAGTCGGCGAACTCGATTAAGTTAGCCTTTCACGTTTGGTGCATTACTGAACCACCTTAGTTTGCCGATCGAGCATTAAATATTTGCCTTGCACACTGTTACTTTGGGCAACGTGCCTGAGATCCGCCTTTCTCATTCGGCATATCGCATTTTCTACTGGAGTTCACCGACCTTCTTTGGTAAACAAAAGTGTTATGCACTGTCAGATTGGGCGAAGTCTAGCTCAGTCGGTGATCCGCCCTTCATGCTAGGCTATCAATAATGTTCATTTTGCACTTGTTCTGAATTTTTGGCCATTATTTCAAGCTTTAGTCCATGCCTTGTCGAATTTCCTTCACAGCTGCAAATCATCAATATTTGATTAGAAAGGAAAAGGTTAGGCATTGAGGACACCAATTATTGATCTAAATGGACCTTAAATTAGTGCAAATCTACCATTCATCATGGACGTAGTTAGGAACTAGAGGTTGCTATGAGAGATTATCCTATTTGAACCTCCACCTCAAATTTCTCTCGGTGTTAAGTTTAAGCCCAACGAAATAGTCATTTTCATAAAAATACCATCATACAAGGAAAAACACCATTAAAATGCTAATACAAGCTTAACATCATAGAGTATCTCATTAAATCTTGAATCACGTCTAAGTGAGAAAACCTTTCACTAAACCATGATCCCTTAATATGTGAGAAAACATTTTACAATTTCATTGATGCTCATCTTAAAGCAACCTAGATCATAAAATTTTTCTTTTCACAAATCATGTGGAACTTCTAACTTCATAAAAACATCATTCATATATTTCAGTTTCTTCATAAATTTATACAAGTTACGGTCCAAAGTAAAGATCATGAGCAATGCATGGATTCATGTGAAAGCAATTGAAAAGCATGTAATTGAGTAAAAATAATCATAATAAGATCAAATTAAAACAATTGAATCAAAACCAATTGAACCCATGAAGAATTGAATGAAACCTAATCAATAGAATTGAAATTTGACTCGAAGAATCGAAAAACCTTGGGGCTCAATGGGTGAATGGAACCCATTGATGAAGCCCTACATACCTTGAGGATCAAATACTATAATCAATGGTGAAAAATGAGACTTTACCCTAGCTTCTTCTTCCTTGATCTAGAGAGAGGATTTTGAAGAAAACCTTGGAGTGGATTTCAGGGATTTGATTGAATGAGAGAGTTAGGGAAACTTATAGCGTAGAAGGGGTAGCTATAGGACTTAGAAATAGGGGTAAACGACGTAGTATAGGAATTAGGTGCATAGGAAAATACCAAAGCACCCTTTAAAATAATTATTAGTCTCAGCCCCACGCTTGCGGCCTACAGACCGTAGAAATTCCTATGGACCATACTGGTCAACCATAGGTCAAGTGGTTGGGGCCTAAAATCAAAGGCAAATCCTACGAATCATTCCTATGGACCGTCAAACTTCCTACGATCCATAGACCTCAACTTTCAACTCAAAATTTCACCAAGTCTGAGACCTTTCTACGGAACCTTCCTATGATCCATAGTCTATTCGACGGACCGTCCTGGTCAATCGTAGAATGGGTTACTGGGGCTTGATTTCCAGAATATTTTTCCCATTTCCTACAAGACTGGTCTACAACCCGTAGAACTTCGTATGAACCGTAGACTAGTCTCGTGGAATCGTACCAATATCCCTTTTCAACCTTCTTTCCTTTTCTAAATTCTAAGGTGTTACAACAATCAAGTTGGTGAAAGTATTGACCAAACTTTGTTCTGATTGATCAGACAAACCAAATGGATTTCTGGCCAAAACCAAATGTTATAGTTTACTTCTTATTGATGTTGAAACCAAATATGCATCTTCAATTTTGAGGCATGAGAAAAAAGAAGAACTAAGGATCATGATGATCAAATTGAACTTGTTGATGACTTCAAAAAGCTTATTGCTTCAGTGAATCTAAACAACCATCCACGCACCTCTCAACAACTTATCGATGCAATTGAATGATAGAAACTCCTCGACTTTTTTTACAAATTTTAGGCCTAAAGTATGTTAAATAATTGTAAGATAAACTATGATAATATAGAAGATCATCAACAATTTTAGAATGAAGTTGAGATATAGAAGTAAGTCGAGCTCAGTTAAACAATTTAAAAAACATAAGCAAATGCTGGCCTCTTTTTATTGAGAACTGGCCAAGGCATTGATGGAAAAACTAATGTGTCCACGTTTATAGGTGATCAATTTTCAATCTTGGCCTCTTTTTATTGAGAACTGGCCAAGCCATTGATGAAAAAATTAATGTGTCCATGTTTATAGGTGATCAATTTTCTTTTATCGATTTAACTGTGATCAATATAATCGGGCTACTTCATGATTCTGTTTTACAAAGAATTAATTTTCAGAAACTATCATCTCTCCAATTTTCTCATTAATGTTTTCTCCTTTAGTGAAATATGTATAGTCACATATAGGGGTGTGCATTGGTCGGTTCAATTTATTTTATGTATTATCGGTTTGGTTTATAAGATATCTTTTATCGATTTATCATTTTTGATCCTTAACACTTTGATTTTTGATTTAACCTATAAGAAAATACTTATAAAACAAATAAATGACTACTTCAATGTGCCAACCAAAGTCAATAGTCCATTACCAACCTAAATAGGCCCCTTATAGAGAGTTGATACCAGGAGGATTAAACAGTTATGGACTAGTAAAGGAGTGTGCAAATTGATAAATCTGGCTAAACAAGCTCCTGTACAAACTGGAAAAAGTAGTATACCTAAGATAAATATCACAACTCAAACCAATAAACAACATAAGGAAGGATAAAATAAAGTAAAAGGAAAATGTGTAAGCAAAACAATTACTCCCATGGAAAATGCAAATAAAGTAGATAGTACCAATTATGGCTTCAAGTCTTGTTTTGAATTCTAAAATTAGAGACTTTGAGCAACTAATGACACAAATAGACTGGGCAGAATTGGGAACGGTTGTAAGATTCTAGATTTGAACAAAAAATCATGTTCACAATTAAATTGATAAAGCATTATCTAGTGCATCTTGGCAGATTATGTGGCCTCAACACAAAGTAAAAGCAATAGATTCATTCTTTTCAGATCATTCATTACTATGTGTCAAGCTCGAGAACAACAAGAATGGCGTAATAAAACTTTAAATTTTTTAAACCATCTAGTTGATCATCCTGGCGATTCTGATGTCGTATGAGATTTTCGACAGCTACGAAAGGTCCTTTTTGGTCTAGTTAGATGGTTGGTTCGGGTTTTGAGGCTTTTTTAATTTTAAGTTTGTGTCGTTAGACATTTTAACTTTGTAGTTTTGAGGAAAGTTTGACTTCGGTCAAAATTCTTGATAAACATGCTTGGATGAAAAATTTGTCAGCACAGTTACATTCGGAAGGTCCTTTTTGGTCTAGTAAGATGGTTTGTTTAGGTTTCGAGGATTTCGTTTTGAGTTTGTGGTGTTAGGCGTTTTAACTTTGAAGTTTTGGCCAAAGTTTGATTTCAGTCAACATTCTTAGTAAAAGTTCTCAGATGAGAATTACGTCAGCGCGTTTAGCTCTGGATTGCCATTGTTGGTCTAATAGGATGGTTCGATCGGGTTTTGAGGCTTTTATTTTCAGTTTGTGTCGTTAGGGATTTTAACTTTTATGTTTTGCCCATAGTTTGACTTCGGTTTATATTTTTGGTAAACGTGCTCAGATGAAAATTTTGTCAGAGCAGTTGGTTGAGGAAGGTCCTTTTTTATCTAGTAGGATGGTTGGTTTGGGTTTCGAGGCTTTTGGTTTGGGTTTCGAGGCTTTTGTTTTGAGTTTACGCCATTAGGCGTTTTAACTTTGATATCGCTCAATATTCTTGGTAAATGAGATTGGATGAGAATTTTGTTAGTGTTGTTAGCTCCGAAAGAACCTTTTTGGTCAAGTAGGATTTGTGATTCGAGTTTAGAGGCTTTTGTTTTGAGTTAGTGTTGTTAAACGTTTTAACTTTGACGTTTTTGTCAACATGGTAAGATCCAAAAGGTCCTTTTTTGTATAGTAGGATGGTTGATTCAGGTTTGCAGGTTGTCATTTTGAGTTTGTACCATTAGCTGTTTTAACTTTAAAGTTTTGTCCATAGTTTGATGTTGGTAAAAATTATTGGTAAACATGCTCGGATGAGAATTCCATCAAAGCGATTAGATCCTGAAGGTCCTTTTTGGTCTAGTATGATAGTTGGTTTGGGTCTCAAGGCTTTCATTTTGAGTTTGTGTCGTTAGGTATTCTAACTTTGACTTTTTTATGAAACCTTGACTCTGGTCAATATTCATGGTAACAGCGGAAGGTCCTTTTTGGTCTAGTAGGATAGTTGGTTCGGATTTTGACGCTTTTGTTTTGAGTTTGTTCCATTAGGCGTTTTACTTTTGAAGTTTTTGCCAAATTTTACTTTGATCAGAATTATTGGTAAAAATACTCAGATAAGAATTCTGTCAGTGTGGTTAGCTCTGGAAAGTCCTTTTTGGTCTAGTAGGATGAATGGTTGAGGTTTTCAGGCTTTTGTTTTGAGTTTGTGGTGTTACGCATTTTAACTTTGATGTTTGGCCAAAGTTTGACATCGGTAAACATTCTTGGTAAATGTGCTCGGATGAAACTTCTGTCTACGATGTTAGCTTCGGAAGGTCTTTTTTTTTTATCTAAAGGGATAACTAGTACAGATTTTGTGACTTCTGTTTTGAGTTTTGTCGTTAGGCATTTTATCTTTGAAATTTTGGCTAAAGTTTGACTTCTGTCAATATTCTTGGTAAACATTCTCAGATTAGAATTCTTTTAGAACGGTTAGCTCTAGAAGGTCCTTTTATTTGTCTAGTATGATTGTTGCTTCGAGTTTTAAGGCTTTCATTTTGGGTTTGTGCTTTTAGATGTTTTAACTTTGAAATTTTGGCCAAAGTTTGACTTCATTCATCATTCTTGGTAAACGTGCTCGAATGATAATTTTCTTAGTGTGGTTAACTTTGGAAGATCTTTTTTGGTTTAATAGGATGGTTGGCTCGTGTTTCAAGGCTTTTGTTAATGTTTCATGTGTTGTTAGGCATTTTAATTTTGAAGGTATGTCCAAAATTTGACTTCGATCAACATTCTTGGTAAATATGCTCGGATGAGAATTGTGTCATCGTGGTTAGCTTCGGAAGGTCCTTTTTTATCTATTTGAATGGTGGTTTGAGTTTCGAGGCTTTTGTTTTGAATATGTGGCGTTAGACGTTATAACTTTGAAGTTTAACTTTGACAAAAGTCTGACTTCAGTCAATATATAATGTTTATTAATTTTTAGTTTAACATACCAACATCCAAAAAAACTAATACCATTTATCACTTTTAATAAGATATCACTCCTAGTTAATTATAAATCTTTTCTAAAGATACAATCAGATCTATTATATGCCTTTTGTAAAATAGTTGATTTATATATTATAAAATATACAAGAAAATATTTTTACATTAAAGTATTTAATTAAATTTTCATTCATCCATGTATAATTTTTTTTAAAAAAAACCAGTAAGCATAACTTAGTGGAGGACAACTTATTAATAGTATTATTTTGTTAAATTAAAATAAAGAAGCAAAAAATAAAAAAGAAAATAATTTAAGAAAAACATAAAGAACTAGAACAAAGAGCAGAGAAGTCATTAATGGTGTCCGTCTTCTTCTTATCTCGGTAAATTTGGAGAAGATAAGTTTTTGCTATCTATGACTTCAAATCTCATTCCAAAGATAAGAGCTTATTTTGAATCTCATTTTGAACAAGCAAAATCTCTATCCAAATAAAAAAAATTATCGCTAAAATAATCCAACTCCCTAAAATATAGAGTTATACTCACGCCATTATTCATTTTTTTTTCTTGCTCCAATTGTTGCCCATGTTCACGCTTCATGTAAATTTTTTAAATATAGTTACATGCAATTCATCTACCACTCTTGAATTCTCAGTTCCACAATCCTTTCGGCTAAATATTATGTATTCTTTATCACATTTATTTTTTCATTTTGTTTGATTTGATTAATTGTAAATCTTCTGTTATGCTTTTTTTGCTTGGTTAATATATAGTGTTTATATAGTATGTGGTCGATGGATTATAGACTAAATAAGATAGAATATACACTTTTATTTTTGAATTCTATTGATAAAGAGATTTGTGTAATTAAGATACTTGTGAGATTGGTTGAGGAGTCCTCCAAATTCGGAACTGCTAGAAAAGAAATTTAAAATCACATAAGACGTAGAAGAACATAATACTTTTCATTGCCTTCATATGTTGAGTTACATGTTTTATGAAGTTTTGATTAAACTAACCTACTAAAAAGGAAAGAAAGGAAGCTTGAGTAGAAACATTTGTCCTTCTGGCTTGATTAAATTGAATCCTTTTTTACTATTCAATGATTTTATAATTGCAATGCTTTTTGTTAAAAAAAAAAATACTTGCTTCTTCACGTCTTCTTTTACTATTTTAACTTATGATTTTTAAGTTGATTGATTAAAATATTTCAGTTCTCATTATTTTGAAATGATATCAGATTATTTCTTTATTTGAATAGGACTTTGTTTGAATTATTTTAGGAGAAAAGGTTATTATTTAGTCAATATATATAACCTGCATATTTGCTGTAAATAAGAGAGGGTTCCAGTTCAATGTTCAAACAAATAACATTTTTTTTCTATTTCATTTTCTGTCATACCGCAAATTTCTAATTTTCAATTCTCTCTGTGGTTTTATTTCACTATTTATCCTTTTCACATTATCAAACAAGGAAGGTTTACAAGTAAAATGAGTTCAAATCGTCAATGTATGTACAAAAAATTAATCAAAGGTCTATATGATTCTGAATTCGTAAGGAGTGTAGAACAATTTATTGAGTTCACTTTGAGTCATCTAGAAGGGAGGGATGGTGAGAGACTAAAGTGCCTATGTAATCAGGAAAAAAAAAGGTCAAAATAGAAATTTTGAAAATGTTCATAGTGTTCATGAGCATTTATATATTAATCGGAGAAGGGTCTAAAATGCCCCTCAAATATTTGAATTGGTACAATATTACTCTCCATCCATTGTTCGGCCCTAAAATACCCCTGACGTCCATCTTTTGGGTCAAAAATACCCTCAATGTTAATTGTTTGGCTCATATTTGCCCTTATTTTTAATAATCTCCTTATTGTAAAATGATTAAATATTTATTTATTACATTGCTTAATGTGATTGGCCCAAATTTAAGCCCTTCTCAAATAAATAATAAAAATAATATTTTTAATTTTTTTTTTTTTTATAAAACCACTTATGATTCATATTTTGACCCGATACACTTGAAAATAGTATTGAAAAAACAATTAATTTCATGATATCTTCCTATTGACATGTTTTAAATCAACCCCCAATTTATTATAACGTAACCCAACTCATAAATGAGGTCCAACTAAAATCCATACTTACCCCGACTGATTGTCCATCTAAAAAAATTATTATTTTCATTAATATAAAAAATTTCTATCAATTATCCAAAGTCTTGTTCATTTTTTTAATTCCTTTTTTAATCTCTTATTCTTAAGTAGGATATCCGGAACTCAAACTTGAAATGAACTCACATGTTTATATTCTTTTAATTTGTATTATTGTTATGGTGGGATAAGGGTGGGGATAATATAAATGATTATTTTTATTCTTTTATTTTAAATTATGGGTACACACAAAAGAAAAATATAATATTTGTACATATTTGCTTAATTAAGTCATTTTTATTGAATTATTTCTATATGAATGCATCATTATTTTCCTCTCTTTTCTCTCTTGTTTGTCATAAATTTAAAAAAAAAAGGAAGAGATAGAAAGTGAAGGGCGGGGCGTGGGGGGGGGGGGGGTGAGTGTA
>JAJOOR010012729.1:0-35038 GCA_036250505.1 Solanum acaule
ATTATATTTTTGTCAAACATTTAATAATTTATGATATTTTATTTATATATTACTATTCTTTTTATCAAACATGCATTTCACAATGTTCGTAGAAACTTTATACTTTTAGTTGTTACGATCAATTCAATTGAAATATATTAATTTGAAAAAATATAAATCAATTATTTTTTCATAATATTAGTTACAGTAAATATGTTTATTAATTAATATATTTTCAAAAAAGAATATATATCTTAAATATTTAATTTAATGTCATTTAAAAAATTTCTTATTTGTCTAGTATAAATTTTAAATGATTAATTTTTATTTTTAAAATTTATTATAATTTTATGATTGTAATTGTGCATTCAAACAGAACATGTGTAATTACACTGTGGCATCCAAACAGACTGTAATTACACTGTGGCAACCAAACAGGTCTGTGTAATTACTAGACTGTGTAATTACTAAGCTGGTAATTACTACCCTAATAATTACACCAATTACAATTACCTGGTGGCTTTCCAAACAGACCATTAAGGAAACAATGTGTTTCTCTCTTTTGCATCAATACTCTATTCAAATGGATGTGTTTCATTTACTCAAGTACTGACACCTTTTTCTTTGTAATAAGAGTACAACTTATAGAAATCATACCAATATAGGAGCTAATTAGTTAGATAAATGCTAGTCGGTAATATTACATATTTTATCAAATTTTAGCGCGTCCAGATATATTGACATGTATTTTGGGATATATGAAATCAAAAATATGTATAATTTTCTCTAGATACATTATATCTAAATGAATTTGCATGTCCATTAGGAATGATGCAAAAGAGAGAAACACATATCTTATCAAATTTTAGCGCGTCCAAATATCACATACAAGTATCTCGAGATATATGGAGTCAAAAATATGTGTAATTTGCTCTAGATACATTACATTTGAATGAATTTGTACGTATCCGAATACATTAACAAATTTCGCTCCTCTCTCTCTCATCTCGCTCGCCACTCTTCTATGGACAAATCTCACCAAAACATGTATCTAGGTGTATGTGACTTGAAATCTGGTATGAAATTATTGTTATATCATTTTTCAAGAGCTAATATTAAACATTAATTAGTAGGGATAGTGTAGTAAAATACGACAAGCATTACTAAATTGAAATTTGGTATGAAATTATTCTCCATATCATTTATATGTCAAAAGTGACAAATAAAAATGAAAATTTATTTTAGAATAAATAACATTCTCCATATCATTTATAAGTGAAAAGTGTCAAATAAAATTGAAAATTTATTTCAAAATAAATAAGAAGAAAAATTGGACGGAGAGTGTATGTTGTAAGTTGTAACTCTCCTTTTTGCACATCAGCGGCTGAGAGAGAAGTCATGGAACGTGTACATTTGCACCCACCGGCACCGCCACTGCCCCCATTGTTGCACCCAATGCGACGGGCCGTACCGGATTATCAGGGGCTAGATTTCCCAGTCGAATCGGATTGCTCGCCGGTTAGCAGCGACGACGAAAGTGAGTATTATGTATCTAATAGTGAGTATGACAATTGCACCGACGACGAAGGTGAGGGTTATGATTCAGAACTAGAATCCGATAATTCTATTTGCGAGGTAGATGACTCTATTTCCTTTTCTGAAATGCGTAGATGCATCACCTAGTTATCATTAATCTGTATATACGCATACCTGGGTGTGCCGGATTTTCAGAGGGTAGACTTCCCAGACGTACTGGATGCCCCGCTGGTGAACGAAGAAATCGAAAACATCGAGGACAAAATTGAGGAATGTGTATCTAATGAAGATGACAATAGCACCGACGACGAAGGTGAAAGTTCTGAGGGTGAGCGGGTTATATCCAGAGGATCTGACTATGATTCAGAAGTGGAATGCAATGTATCTTTTTGGGTGACCTACTTCCAACAGGTTGATGAGAGCGAGGTAGCTTACTCTATTCTTTTTTCCCTGAAATACTTAGATGCATCATCTAGTTGCCTTTACCTTTGGTTTTGTTGTGCTTTAGCTGCTACATGACAATTTTTATACAAGTTAACTAGTTGCATCTTAGTTACTTACCTTTTAGTTAATAGTTCAAGTTCACTACTACTAATCACCTGGTTTATGTCAATGCACAATCAACAAGAAAGTATCAGTTTGTACCGCAAATAAAAAACATTCTAAGGCACTCGCCTGAAATAACTAGCTATAAGAACAAGTTTGATGCAATTTAATTAGTGATGTTTGTCTCATTGTATTTGATAGCGTATTGATGTTAAAAAACAATACAAAAAATATCCTGGGCGACGCCTGTTGCCCTCCTATCCCCTACGCCACTACTTACGTGATCGTAAAAAAAGAAGGATGTTGAGGGGTTATGCTGAAGGAGCACTTAAGAAATATAATGATGATAAGGTATGATCTAGTAACTCATGCTGTCTTTCTTATCCACTATTTTTTTGTGCTCTAATCACACTTTTCATTTCCTTCCCTTTTCCTTTGTTTGTATTGTTCAGAAAGCTAAGAAAGTTTGCTTGTACTCGTTGTAGGGCACGGACTATGTGTTTGAGAGAGTTCGGAAGGTGAAGGGATATGGCTGTCGTGACCACATGTACTTTCTTATCTTTTTAGCCAAGATGGGTAATGGATATAGGCAGTTTTTTCAAGCTATGGTGGTCAAAGATCAAAAGGATAATGTGGACTTCCCGGTCGTCATGTCAAGGGTAGATGATTAACTTCTAGACATTTTAAGATGTTGCTTCTGATGTTATAACATGTTTAAATTTCTGACAGTAGTCTTCAAGTATCATTACTGCTTATTTGTTATAGTAGAACCAATAGTTTTATGTCTAATTCACATCTATAAGATTAAGACCGCTATAAATATATTAGCATACTTTAGGAATCAATTAACAAGTAGCAACAATGGAAGGCTTAAGTTTTTCTAGGAAGTGTACTATCTAACTTTATGCGACAGCATTTGACATGTCACATTGTTCAAGATAATAATTTGTTTTTATATTGTATAAGTAGTATCAAAGAAAATCTCATTGTAGAGGTGGAAAAGCATTCTACGTTAAGAATAAAACTCATCAAAGACCAATTTTGATTGATTTATTGAGGTTAGCTTTCTACTGGATGATGTTTGAAATGTTTCTGATAATGAAGTTTTGGTGCTGAGTTTTTCAAGTATATTCGAAGTTATTCCTTTTCCATCAGTTGCTTTTTGTTTGGATATAGATTGCACTGTTTTCTGTTTTGAAATAATCTGCACTATGTAGTTTGTTGATTTTAGTGAAATAGGTAAATGTTTTCATGGAGTTGTTCCAGACCCAAACCAACAGGTCTGCAGTTGCTTTTTGTTTGTATATATACTGCACTGTTTTCTGTTTACAAATAATCTGTATTATGTAGTTTTGTTGATTTTAGTGAAATAGGTGAATATTTTCGTAGATTCATTTCCGACACTAATCAACAGTGTGTCGAACTAACATTTTACAATGCGCAATTTTCTCACTTATAGCAATGAATTCTCAGTGTTTTGCTATGTGTTTTGAGTAAGCAGTTCATTTTCTGGTTTATTTGAGATACATGTCATTCTTCCCTTGGGTTAAATTTGTTCTGAGAAACTGCCAAATTGTTTTATAAGAGATTAAGGTTAATGAATCATCAAAGTGTTATGTTTTAATGTGCTAGGAGTTGTGGTTACTGCTGTGAGCTTAATTGCTTAAAGAATTGCTAATTTTCAACATTTGCAGTTTACTCACCAGCTCTCATCTCTTTTGTTATAATTATACAGGTGAAGAATTCTTGGGACTTCTGGTGACTTGAAGTCTGCATTTAAATCTCCTTTCCTAGTACTTAGCTTAACCTTGAGTATTACGTTAAATGCTATTGTGAGGATGTTTATCTGGATTACAAGTTTTGTAACGTCATGTTAATAGAACTGTTCATATTTGTTTGACATGTTAATTCTTCTATATATTTTTATTCGGCCAATTGAGAATTGTGTGTGTTTGCAACAAAATTTAAACATATGGAAAATAAATAAACCACACAAATAAAATCTGAAGAAACATGAATATATTGATAAATATGCGGGTACAATTATGTTCCCCCCTTGATTAAACTCTCCTAAGATTTATCCATGATTCGAGGGCCGTTAGTGACGTATTTTTCGAACTAGAATTATTTAGATTTGACTTCTATAAGAACATTCCATCAACTTATGAACTATTCGAGATCTTGATCTTTAAAAATACTTAAGACTTTATGGGATATTTTGAGATGCATTTAAAGGGAATTTTGTCCCCTTTATATAGGCGTGAACTAGGGTTTAGGGTTGAGTAGCCTCCAAGAATTTTAATTTGAGTTAAACACAATTTGTAGAGTCCCAACTCGAATTGAACGCATCTTTTAGAGTCCTACTTCAATGTCTACAAATGCCCCCTGCTTCAAGGCTTGTCGGAGTGTAGACTTGATGGAACTCAAAGATGAGGCTTGAAGTACTCATTTTTCCACCTTTGCAGCTTCAGATTTTCAGATTTGATTTAAGAGAGAAGGGATGAAGGGCAAATTTGGTTCCATTGGGAGTGCCAATTTGTTTGCAACAAATTTTAAAGTGACAGAAAATAAATTACAATCACAAATAAAATATGAAGAAACATAACTTTATTGATAAAGATAGATTGCGGGTACACTTATGTTCCTCCCTTGATTCTACTCTCATAAGATTTATCCATGATTCCAGGGTCGTTAGTAGCGTATTTCTCGAACTATGATGATTTAGGTTTGATCTCTATATGAATATTCCATTAATTTGCGAAATATTCGAGATCTTGATCTTTAAAATACCCAAGAGTTTATGGGATATTTTGAGATGCCTTTTAAGAGAATTTAGTACCATTTATATAGGCATAAACTAGGGTTTAGGGTTGAGTAGCCTATAGGAATTCTAATTGAAACTGAACACACCTTCTAGAGTTCCAAATCGAATTGAACGTAGAGTCCCACAAAATTTCAATGTCTACAAATGAGCTCTGCTGCAAGGTTTGTCGGAGTGTAGACTCTATGCAACTCAAAGACGAGGCTTGAAGTACTCATTCTTCCACCTCTGCAGCTTCAGATTTTCAAATTTGATTTATGAGAGAAGAGATGAAGGGCAGATTTGGTCCCACTGGGCGTGCCAATTTGTTTGCAACAAATTTTAAACATATGAAAAATAAACCAACCACACAAATAAAATCTAAAGAAACATAACTTTATTGATAATTATGCGGCTACAATTTCGTTCCTCCCTTGATTCTACTCTCCTAAGATTTATCCATGATTCGAGGGCCAGGATGATTTAGATTTGACTTCTATATGAATATTCTTTTTTCTGGATTATTTGAGATCTTGATCTTTAAAAATACCCAAGAGTTTATGGGATATTTTGAAAATGCATTTAAAGGGAGTTTTGTTCCCTTCATATAGGCGTGAACTAGGGTTTAAGGTTGAGTAACCTCCAAGAATCCTAATTTGAGTTGAACACAATTTGTAGAGTCCCAACTCGAATTGAACGCATCTTGTAGAGTCCCACAAAATTTCAATGTCTACAGTGTGTTCCAACGAGCTATATAAATCCTCATACTGATGGATATAAAATGTCGAAAACAGATCTTTAAACTTTTGTGCACCACATAATAGGATATTTGAATGCCTTGGTGACTAGTTCTATTAAATTAAAACCTAAAATTTACTCCTTACATTATGAATAAAATATCAATCTAGTCTAGACCTTATATAATGATTTAAATAGGTGTACGAACTCTGGTAAACTTATAAAAACAAAATGTATTTAACTGTGCCATCCAATGTCATTCAAATCAGTGCTAACGCCTTGAAGCACATCTATATACCTTAGATATGTGTGTTGTATCATATAGCTCAAGTCCCTACAAATTTGGACATTATCATAATCAACGTCTCCTCTAACTTTTACGTTCATAAAACATTGCATAAGATGCATTAAGACCGAAAGATGTGCTAGCAAAGAAAAAAAGTGAACCTTGACAATTGAACACACTTATTTTTGGATCTCTACTTTTGTGACCGAATTCTGTAATTTTGCTATATGTGTTATTCTATTTCGTATCTCACACTCAATATGTTGACATATAATATCTGACATACACAACGTTAACTTTCAAATTTAATTACAACTTCAAAAATTACTCTATAACGGGACAAGTTAAATCTATAACTCAACTACGAATTATTTTACCAAATCCATAGCAGCCCCACATCTTTTCGTAAGTGTTCTTTGCTAGGTAGAATTTAACTCTCCTCTCTCTTTCCCATATCCCACGATTAGCAGGGCGTGCAACTTTGGTGCAACTTTGGTTCAACTTTTGTTTTAATCTCCTCTTCTCTTGCCTCAAACTTTTTCTCTGTAAGGCTCATATATACTTTCTGATAAAATAGACAAACATGATACAATACAAGAAAACACATTTAATAACTTAAATGTGACTTCATTATAACCAAATATTACCTTCTCGGGTGGCTCATTGCCTTTGAAAATGAGGACATCCCTTTTAGTCCCCAAATTTGAAGGGTTCAATTTTTTAGTAATAATAAAATTAATACACTTTTTAACAATATATATATCATGTGGAAATTAAATTTGAAAATTGATAAAAAGGAAAGAAACATTCTTTAATGTTTCGAAACGAACTAAAAAAAGACATATATATATCTTTAGTTTAAGACCTTAGAAAAAATAAAATTCTTTAATTAAAAGAAATAAATAACTTTGCATCTCAAAAATAAAGAAATAAAAAAATAATTAAAAATTAAACCTCCGATTACTAATTAGCTTGAGCCGCCAATGCTCTTGCATCAAGCTCTTTCTCCATAAGGCCCATATACACTTTACAATAAAATACACAACATGATACAAGAAAACACATCTAATAAAGTAACGTGACTTAATTATAACTAATTATTACCTTCTCAGAAAAACTTGGGGTGTACAGAATTGTGCAGTGGATGCTGCTCAATGGCTTCTTCTATCTTTTTCATTTGGTCTATCTTTAAGTCATTCTCCCTTTTTCCACGTATCATTGAAACCTTTTATTTTAATAAAGTAAAAAGAATTTATATGCTATAAAAAATGTTAAAACAAATTAAACAATTAAGTTAACCACATCAACCTTTTGATAGATCCAGTGTTGATAGATGCACCATTTTTGGCTTCTACAATATATTTTTAGTAAGAGTGATAGAAAATAAATCAAATAATATTTAACTATAGTAACTATATTTTGGCTTCTCCTAGATATTTTTAATAGGAGTAACAGAAAATACATCAAATAATATTTAACTATACTAACTATATTTGCTGGATCAACACATTTATATGTATTTCTTATTCCTTTTATGGATACAACAGAGATAATAATCCTATAATCCTTTACTCTTGATCATCCAACAATATACCGTGCTCTAAATAATCTAATTACAGAACCTTCCGTCAGAATAACTAAGAAATAAAAGATTTCTTAAAAGAAGAAAGAGTAAAAATCAGATAAAAGAGAAAAAATTAAACTTACTTGCGAGATCTGAAAGAGGAAATTTCAAACTCTTGAGTTGTGGATATAATGTCGCAGCTTATGCGTTGTGAGAAAGTTGAATTGGATTTATAGGAACTTTTAAGGTGAAAGGAGATTTGTGAAAACTTGGTAAGAACGAAATTGCATTTAGAGAAGAAGGAAAAATTTGAGAGCTACATTACAATGTTCATCACACCATCTATATATATACACACACCTTCAGATGTATCTGTAATTAACTCAGTGGAGTGGAAAAATAAAATAGATTGGTACTATTTATAAACCTACAACTGTATATGTAGCTAACTTAGTGGGTCAGTGTAATGGAACAGTAGGAATAGACTGGTGTTATAGTGTCAAACAAGTGTAACCAATAGAATTTTTGGCGCCCATTTATACTTTTTTATTTCATTTGGCGCTTCATCCAGCTGAAATATTAAGAATTAAAGACCAAATATTTATTTTCTTTTTATATTAGAATAATATTTAAAAATAAAATTTGTTTTAGGGACCAAAAAATAATCTCATTCTTATAAATATATTCTTAGAACCAGATTAATGGATCGTCACTAAATGTTGTCTCTATTAAGTCTTTTTCTTGTAGTGATATAGAAGAATATATGTATACATGTATTTACATTGTTGAAAATAATCGAATATTTGATTTTCTTGCTCAAAATTGACGGTAAAAAAGTGGTACAGGGTTTCGAGGAATTTGATTATAGTCAATGTTTTGATTAAATAAGAATAGCCCGACTTGAATATGTATGCTGATTTGTAGGGCTAGAGAAATATGAGTAGGGCCGGCCCGTGGACTCAATGAAAATTAATTAAAAAATAAAAATAAAATAAAGTATTAAAAATAACAAGACTCCAAACTCAAAATCTATTTAATGTCATAAATATCAAAATTTAAATACATATTATGTTTATAAAATATGTTTTACATAAAATTAAAAAAAATCTATAATTTTATTTGTGGATTTAATTGCCAAGTAGTAATAGTAAACAATATACACTATCGTCTTGTCAATATTTGTGATAATATTTTAAATTATAAATTGATTTAAAAAATTGGGTTGCCCCGACACAACCCGTAGCCCGCGTACTTGTAGGCTGGAATGACCATTTCCAGGTCCACAAAAAATGGGTTAGACCGGCCTGACCCCTTCAAACTTCAAAGCTTGTATGGATTAGCTTGAATTGGGTGGATAAGCTCATATTGATAATTCTACTTTCAAGTGTTTGGTTGTCAAAAAGAATTTTAAAAAATGGGGAGTATATTTTTCACCAAATAAAAAAAAATGGCTTATCATCTACCTCTTTAATTTCACATTTGTATGAATCATGGAAGTCATAAAATCCGCATAAGAAAAAAACAAATAACTTTAATTTCACCTATCCTGTCAATTATATATACCAATAATTATATGTGTCGTTCTATTTTATACCTCATACTCAATATGTTGACATATAATATTTGGCATACACAATGTTAACGACATTTGTTTCCCAAATAAATCACAACTTCCAAATTTAATTACAACTTCAGAATTTACTCTATAATGAGATAAGTTATAGAGTGGCGTGCAACTTTGGTTCAACTTTTGTTTTAACCTCCTCTTCTCTTGCCTCAACCTCTTTTGCCATAAGGCTTCTCATATACACTTTTTGATAAAATATACAACATGATATAACATGAGAAAATACAATTAATAACTTAAAGTTGACTCTATTATAACCAAATATTACATTCTCAATGATGACTCATTCTCTTTAAAAATGAGGCATGCTTCATCTTCTTAGGCCCCAAATTTGAAGGGCTCAATTTTTATAATTGTAATAAAATTATTATAAGTATTTTTTAACAAAATAATTATATTAGATCTTTTAATTTGTTTGTCTTTCTTTTAGTTTGTTTCGAAACTCTAAAGAATGTTTCTTTCTTTTTTGTCAAATTTTTACATTTAACTTCCACATGATATGTTTAAGACCACAAGATTAAAAAATATTTTGATATTATATATAGATGTATGTATATTTAGTTTAAGACCATAGAAAAAAAATGTATGCTCTTGTCTCAAGCTCTTTCTCTGTAAGGCCATTATACACGTTCTGATAAAATAAATAACATGATATAGTATGAGAAAACACATTTAATAAAATAAACATAACTTAGTTATAATCAAATATTATCTTCCCGCGATATTTAGAAAAACTCTAGGCGTACGAAATTGTGCGGGTCAATGGTTGTCGCTCAATGGCTTCTTCTATTTTTTTCATTTGATCTATTCCTAAGGCATTCTCTTTTTTTCCACACAACGTTAAAACCCTTTATCTTATTAAACTTCTGCAAAGAAAAAAAAATTGTTGAATAAAGTAAGAAGAATATATATACTATAAAATAAGTTAAAACAAATTAAACAATTAAACTGACCACTTCTTTTGATGGATCGATCCAATGTTGATGGACATTTGCACGCATCCTTTTTGGCTTCGCTGGATTGAGGCATTTATGTGGTTCTTATCCCCTTATATGGATACATTTTTGTTTTAGAGATAGTTTCATGATCCTTTGCATACTCAAATGCTTGATCATAATGGTAATCGAAAGACTCTACATTTTAGAAATTTAAACTCTTCAGGTTGTCCAGAATGTATGAAAATATTGTCTATCAACTGTTATTTCGAAAGTGAGATCATCTCCCCCTTCAAAATAGCATAGGATGATGTAATGGCTTCGATATTATAAGTTTTTTTTTCAAAAATATACGGTGTATAATAAAATATTAATTACATCCACATAATTATATTATTATAATAAAACAAAGTTTAATCACTTGATTTATTATTAGTTTTTTATATATTTTTTTTCTATAAAATCAATACATATAATAATTTCATTAAATAAAGTCTTATGATGTTAAAGTAATTATAACCAAATATATTATTACAATATAATTTTAATATGAAAAATCAAATCAAATTGATTAAAAGTTTAAAATATTTAATTTAATTGAGCAAAGAAAAATCAAACCAAACCAAAAAAAATAGATCACTTTGAATATATTTTTAAAATTTTGTATAAAGTTCTCTTGTAAAAAATATCTTTAAAAATATTTATGATCTCATTCGATGTAAAGAAGATAGAGTGTATACAATTTTAGTATTATTTTGTGAAAGTAGCTAAATAGAATATTCAACTCAAATGCGGTTAATCAATATAACAAGCCTGATTAGATATTTAAATCTTTTGTATTTTAGTACTTCAATCCCATCTAATCTCACCTCAACTTCAATCTTCTCATACTCATCAAACTTATAGTGTGTTTATATATATATATATAAATCAAAATAAAATTCATTAAAGTAATAATACTACCTCCGTCCATTTTTAATTGTCATAGTTTCCCTTCTTAGAGTTAAACTATAAAAAATTTGACTAACATTTTATGATGTATTTTTTCATCATATTGCTATGCAAAAAATTGCAATTTATAGTACTTTTCATATAGTTTTTGAATACCTAAATCTTTTGTGTAAAATATCGAATTAATGTAATCTAATTTAATCTTGAAAATTAGTCAAATTGACTTTCAAAAAATGCAACATGACAAATAAAAGTGGACGGAGGGAGTAACGCATACCACATTTGTCTTGGTCGTTGATACTAAGGAGACAATTTTTACCCACTCACATAAATTTGACCTAAAAAAACAAAGAAATGATTATATACTTTACTACTAAAAAAATAAAATACATTCCTAAAGAAACTCAATTGAGCAATCGCAAGGTCTCCGGGCACTGATACTCTTGGCTAGGAGCGTCAAATGGGCGGGTTGGGTTATATTAGAGATATTAAAATGGATTGATATTGAAATTGGGTTCGGTTTTGACCCGCCCAAGTTTATATTGGGCTCAAATGGGCTAAAAATTGGATTGGATCCTAACTTGCCCAGTTTGACTCGGTTAACCTCAATAATTTCAATATATTGTTATTTAACTTTTGAAACCACAATTTAAATTTCAACTTAAGAAAATTTTAAAAAATAAGTTATAAATGGATAGATAAATCTTAAAAGATATAAAATAGATAGCAACTGATACCTTAAATATAGGAACATACATTACATCAATGCAAATAAAGAGTCAGGTTGAAATTGGAGATCAAATTGGGCTCGATTGAAGATTCTCTTAAAATGGATTAAAACTTTAATGGGTTTAGACATGAGATTGAAGCCAATACAAATTATCCTGAGTTCAATCCTTAAAATTCTGACCACAATTTAATTTCAAATGGGCTAAAAATTGGATTGGGTCCTGACTAGCCCAATTTGACTCGCTTAGCCTCAATAATTTCAATATATTGTTATTTAAGTTTTATAACTTCAATTTAAATTTCAACTCAAGAAAATTTTAAAAAATAAGTTACAAATGGATAGATAAATCCTAAAAGATATAATATAGATAGCAATTCACACCTTCAATATATGAACATACATTATATCAATACAAATAAAGAGTCGGTTTGAAATTGAAGATTAAATTAAGCTCGATTAAGAATTCACTTAAAATGGGTTAAAGCTTTAATAGGTTGAGATTGAAGTCAATACAGATTATCCTGAGTTGGGCTCACTTTTGACACCCATACTCTTGACTCCAACCAGAGGTTTCATGATTATGTATAACACTTTGCAGATAAAGCAAAAAGAATCTCATGAGAAACATATATTAGTTATGCTTATATTAATTATACATAAATTATTTTTATGCATTATTTGGTTTGATATATTAAAAATAACATATATTGCTTTAAAAAATTAATTATAAAGATATCCTCCACAATTATGATTGTAATAAAAAGTTGAGAGCAATTGAGTCTATAATTATGTTAATGCATGCATTAAAAACATTACATTATTAATACCTAGAAATTCATGATATTAATAATATACCCACCTTAATACACAATAGAGTGTATAACTAATACAAGCTTTAGACATACATGAAAAAGTGTACCAAACAAGGTACTATTAATATCCAAAGTTAACATAATATATATACATGCATTATTCTCCTATTACACTCGACTCTATCAATACATGTATTATTTCACTTAATACACTCTACCAAATGACTCTTTTAAGTGTATTTTACTCTTTTCCTATTTTAGGTATATTTTATATAAGGAAAAATATTTTTTAAGTGTTTGTCTGTCAAAAAAAAATGGGGAGAATATTTTTCACTAAATAAAAAAAGAAAAGAAAAAATGACTTACCTTGCTCTTGGATGGATCATGGAAGTCACTTTCCTATACGATTATCTCAAATTTTATCTCCACGTCATTATTTTAACAAACACTTAAACATTAATAGCAATATTCAATAGTAATAAATTTTTTGTTAAAACACTACACAGTCTTATATTATTATAATCTCTAATAAATATATTTTCTTGAAAATACCATCCGCTCTCCAACTATATATTATTGTACGTAGCCTATATTGTAGCTCTTGATGTAAATATATTGACAGCATTTCTTCCTCATGAAGGAGACAATAGATTTAATCTTATGGATTTAAATTATATATATACTGATTGCACAATTTAACTTACAACTATATGGTATATGAAGAGTTTTCATTGTTACACGTCCGTTTAACGGAAAAGAACATAAACATAACTTATACTAGCTCGTATATGATAACCTTCCAAGTTTCATTGAGAAAATGATTTAACTTACGTTTATTATTTTAATTCATGTGTAGAATGGAATGAAGACATAGCCAACCAAGAAAAAACAGAACCAATTATAAATCATTTAACTAACAAATGATTTAAAGACAGAATTTAAGGACGTTCATTACATGTCAGGTGTGTATTCAAAGTACCGATCCTTAAATAGTCATCTTCACAGAATTGAATTATTATTTTTTTGTTTTACCGCACCCGGTGTCCGGTCCGGAGCCTGATTAAATCCGAATTCGCACCAAAAAGTTCTACGTGAGGGTACTCACTAACAAAGGTGACTCTGTACCAACGGGACTTGAATCCAAGACCTTTTGGTTAAGAATGAAAATATACTTATCACCCCAGCACAACCTTCGTAGGTGCACAAAATTGAATGTGAGGATAGGTTCGACCTTGAATCTTTTACAAACCATCTTGATTTAGATGTCTGCCTGTCTATATTAAATAAATAAAAGGTACGCAGATATAATACCAAAATATTGGTTAGTATCTTCCTAGTTATTGGGCAGCTTGTTAACTCTTGTCTATATTGGATCACTATTCCTCTTCAATCACTCAGACCTCACAAGATGACTTGCTGAGTTAATTCGAATTTAATCGAACTTCTGTATCAATTAGTCACAAATTCTGTTACCCTAAATGTGAACCAAATTAAGTAATTGGTTCACATTTATGTGTGATTAAAAAGAGAGGTGTGATTGTCCATGATTATACAAAAGAACAATGAACATTTGGCACATTAACACAATTTTGAAGATTTCTTTAATTCTTTTTCCATTTCTCGAAACATGGCTCAACTCGGCCATAAAATTAACTTTACATATAAATCAATCCTAAGCGCCTACCTCAAAACAGCTTCCTACTAACAACCAAGAGCAAGGTCGAAAATCTCAATTTTCATTTCTATCATGCTCTCTCCTTTCACCACTAATAATATACAAGTAAAAATGGACTCTTACTTCTGCAAGAAGCATTCCAAGGATGATCAAACGGCAAAAATTCAGGTCAATGCTTGCTTAAACTGTGACCATCTCTGTTCTTGGAACTCCAGGCTTCATCTCCAAACACTTCCTCAATCATAGAGCAGGTTGGTAACAAATCAACTTCATTCTTAGCACAGCTTAAGTACCCCATGTCCCACTCTTTACCATTAGATGGCTCCATCACAAAATCATGCACACTGCCAATGCCAACACCAGCAAAATGACTTGCCCAGTGTTTACAATCATCAGTTTTTACCTGTGGTGTTTCTGAAGAAGCCCCAGCTGCATCAGTGGTACAAGAGTTATCTTCGACATCATGGTTACCCACTTCATTTGAATGATGTCTGTCTAGAGGCTGAATATTGTGTCCACAACTACTGTTATTATCAATCAATTCATCGGGACATGCTTTTGATGCATCACTCAAGACCTTCCTCCTGCAAAAGTTTATCGTCCGATAATCTTCAAAGGTTGCAACACCAGCTTCTTCATCATATGCTTGTTTTTCAGTCACATATATCTCATTGTGACCAGGATAATTTTGATATATTGGTGATTCAACCACAGAATCCTCATCTTCATCTGTCATTTGAGCTCCCGTAGCAACATCGTCATCGATCTCCTGCCATTCATCGTTATCACTGTCTATATTTGATGGGTCAAATCTATTCTGCTTGGCACGCTTCCGCAAAATAAAGACATTGAAGTAATAGCTAACGAGATCTCTCTTGCTCCGTGAAGGAAATTCAACAGCAAGGTGGTCCCAGAAATTCTTGCCTAGTGCTGCAGGATTGGAAAATACAACTTCATGAAATAATTCCTCTTCCTCTTCACTCCATTTCTCTGCCACTATCTCTCCCATATCATAAACACCCAACCTAACAAATGTTTCCTCACCCAAGGATGCCTTAAGTTTCTCCCTTGCTTCCATGATGTGCAGCCAAACACATCCAAAGGAACCAGCATCTTCACAGGAACACCCAATTTTTCCTGCTCCAACATTCTCCTCGTGGTCTGCAGGTAATTCCAATTTAGGCATTGGAATGATACATGTCCCAGCAAGTTTATTTTCTTCATCATGATGATCCACAAAACCTGATTCTAGAGCTTGAGATGGAAGATTTGGGCTTTCTTGAGTGCTCTCCTTCATGGATATATTTTTACAATCATATGCACCCCATTCTGGTAATTCGGCTTGGAAATCTGGTCCAATGGGAACCGATTTCCGAGGAGGATTGTTCAAAAGAGGGGAATAGACCTCCATTGGATGAATAACAACTCTGAATGAAGGATCAGTATTGTAATATTTAGAAGCAGTCAATACATGAAAAGGCACCTCGGACCTGATGTCTTCTTTGCTGGTGCTACTAGAGGTCCAAGAAGAGTTTGAAGCAGAGCCATGAATGCTCGTCTCAATTGCTTTCTCAGAAGAAACAGGAACTGCAGCCACATCGCAACTATCAGGTCTCTTCTCACTGAAAGCTTTGACTTCTGAAAAGTTCTCATCTCCACCTACCAAAGAACATAAATTTAGATCATCCAAGGATAAGGAAATCTACAAATTAATTCACATCCAAACGTGCTGCTAAAAGAGCAACCTCCTAATGACAAGATGCTTGCCAAGAGTATCGAAAGTTTGTGTAAATAAAAGCATTCAAACCATTACTCACAAAGCAGTTATAACAACGTAAATCATTTCAGGAATTTGATAGAATAATCTCTTCCTAACCTGAAGTGTAAGAGTTAGGAGCCACTGATTCACACGGAAACTGCAAAAAGGAAACTAGCTGACTACTCGGTTCTACATGTCTCGGCTGCTTAGATGAAACCTCATACAACTTTTCTTCACTGTATGGTCTTTTTTGCACCATATTTAACTGCAAAAGGAAGTTGAAGAAGGTGTTAAGCAGATTCAGAAAAGGGAAAATGGAGGAGAAATAAGTTCCACACACTCAAAAACATTGATGCAGCCAATTCCATAAGACACACAAGATATCCAGAGCATTCTTCAAACAAAAAAATACATGAGAGATGTAGACACAACATCCAGCATTGAACACAAAAATGAAATCTTTTTAGTCATAGCTAATTAAAACATTGAGAATTTCTAGTTAAAGATAATAACTTCCCCCCACAGAAAAGGAATTGACACTAACAAAATACTGCATAACGACAGAAATTAAACTATCAATAGCATAGTAATAAAGAACAAGAGAAAAATCAGAGAGAATGTTGAAGGAAGTAGCAAAATAGAACACCCATATGATAATAAAGAACAAATATAGACAAGACTACAAATTGTCGAGCACAGTTGGACTTTCAGGTAGATAAACAGTCCACTCTGTTTCAAGCAAAGAATCTAAGTAATAGTTGAAAAGGTTGCCACTCAAGAGGTAAATGTCTAAAGGACATAGTAATCATCATCATCATTTGTATAACAAGTTTCTAATTTGTGACACGTGACACGTGGCACATGTACAGTGAAAATGGAGTGGCTCAGAAAGTTTGATAATAAAAATCTAGATATTAAAAAAATTGTTTATTTACATGTGCAAAATAAACAAATTTAAAAATAAAAATAAAAAAACAGAGTGGGATTTTTGGTTTTGAGCTAATTACAATCAATCGACAGTCGAATTCAGGAAATCGAATGTATTTTTTTTGTTTTGTTCTGGAAATCGTGACCTAAAATGAATTAATTACAATTTTATGAATAAAAAAAACTAACCCTAGATCCCCAAATTTGAAATCGATGTAAAAAAATTAAAAAATATCAAATCGACCAGAAATGATGCGACGAATCGCAGATCGAGCACGAAGAAAGACTGTTTAAACAAAAAAATCCTCAAAATCACAGACGAAAAAAAAAAACACAATCGATCCTTTTTATTTATCAAGAAATCAAGAGATGATAACAAAATCAAGCTAGAAACTGAATTAATTTCATGAAATGAAGGTAGATCGAACAGATCTGATGAAAAATCGATAGATCTAGAAACCCTAACCTTGGAATTCGATTTCCAGACGGATAGATCCAAAAGAGGTACCAATCGATAGAGAATGAAACGAATTAGAAGGATCGGAGGTTGATTTGATCTTCAAGAAGAAAAATCAAGGTCGATTGAAGGGGAAGAAGATGAGAAATTGGAATTGGGGAAAAAATTGATGACGAAAAAATAGAGGGTAAAGGTGGGTCAAAGGGGATTCGGTTATTGATGTGCCCGAAATAGTAACGCGTGTGGTCAAAAAGGGCTCCGTAATCACAGGTAATTACGACAAATACCCCTAGTATTGGAAAATAATGGCTGCCCCACTTTAGACTATTTATCTATGTGCTCAATCTGTGGGCTAAAAGAGTTGGAAAGAAGTGATGTGACACGTGCTATGTGCTAAATAGTTTTATCATATTTTTAAAATAATTATATTACCTATAATAATAAATTTCTATATAAGCATTTGTTGATGATTTTAGTAAAAATAATTGAAAGTATTTGTTTTATTTGAACGTATGTGGTATTATTTGATTAGGCATAAAATTTAAGAAAAAAATTAAAATTTATGGTGTAAAATAAACCTTAGATATTTATATAGCTATATATTATTTCATCAAAAGGTGAAATGAAAATTTTAGAATAAAGTTATTTCTAATTATAAAGATATGATATTAAATGAGAATTTTAAAATTAAGTTATTTCTAATTATAAAAATGTGACATTGAAATGAGAATTTTAATTTAAGTTATTTCTAATTATAGGATATGACATTAAATGAGAATTTTGAAGTTGAGTTATTTCTAATTATAGAAAATTACATTCTTCTTTATACGAATTAAAAATGAAAGTATGTCACATGAATTAAGACAAAGCGGGTAACTTATTATTTCATATCATATATTTTCCATTAATGTCAAAATATTGCATCTTGTATATAAGTTAAACGTTTTTCCTAGCGAGAAATGTTTTTTTGTTACACCTTTTTCAATATATTTTTTCTCTCAACTCGTCTTGAATAGCTTAGTTATTTATCTTTTTTGGTATGTTCGTACATTCATCTCAACATCATCATTTTGCTACTCTCATATTTTGAATATGTGAAGTTTTTGACTGACCAATAGTCCGTCCATACAACATAGCTAGTATGACCATCACTTTATAAAACTTATCTTTAAGGTTTGGTGACACATTTTTGTCGCATAAGATACTAGATGCGATTTTCATTTCATCTATATCACAATACGATGTGTAACATCATGGTCCATCTCTCAACTTCCTTAGATTATGAATCTAAATACTTGATCTCTCTTCGGGGTTGTATATGTATCAATCCTTATTTCCACATCTGTCACACGAGTCATATCATTGAACTTGCACTCCAGGTACTCTGTCTTAGTTCTATTCAGCTTAAACCCTTTAGACTTTAAGATTTGTCTCCAAACCTCTAACCTAGCTATTATCAACTCTGCCACGTGTCTCGTCAATTAAAGCTATGTCGTCTGCAAATATCATACATCATGACATCTCCCATTGGATATGTTGTATCAATTCATCCACTAGTAATGTAATTAGAAATGGGCTAAGCATCGACCCTTGGTGCATTAATCTCATCTCCACTTGAAAGTGCTTAGAGTTTCCTCCTAGTGTCCTCATTGGGTATTGACTCCGTCATATATACATCTCCTTAATTATTCTAATTTATGTCACATGTATACCTTTAACCTCCAAACATCTCTATAACACCCTTCCTATAGACTTTGTCGTAAGCTTTTTCTATGTCAATGAACAACACATATAAGTCCCTCTTCCTCTAGCCTATAATGTTCCATCAATCTCCTAATCATATGTATCGTTCATTTAGTCGATCGTTCCAACATAAATTTGAATTGATTTTCGTGAAGTCAATGTATCTAATTTTCTTTTTCGGGGGGAATAAAGTCAATGTACTTAAGACATGACAGCTCCTATGATTCATTTACATACATATCATCCATTTGTTTTATAAACTCACTATCTAGAGCGACATTAATAGTAAAATAAAATAATAAAACAATACGAGTATTGAAGTCAATACATATAGTTTGAGCAACATTAGCATTTAACAAAAAATATATATATATATTGAACCTAAATTTTATGTATGTTCCTGCATGGTTAGATTTCTCAAACATGAATTTTTAACGTTTAAAACTTGAGTTTTCTTTTCCAAAATAAACTTTGCTCATGCTTGCATCTAAGGATAAAATCTTTAGTATAGTAATTAATACTCATTCTTTCATAGTTCTTCCGACATCACAAGCAGAGAGGAGAAGTGAGCAAATGCAGTGATATAGAATAAGGGCTGGGCTAACAGATAATCATACTTACCTGGACGGGGTCAATGGGTGATCATGAAGATCCATGGCCTAGGCTGGTGACCTCCATTGCACTTAGGAGGGGTGCCCGCCTAAGGTTGGCCCAAGTGGTCGAGCCTACATCATAATTTGTGGCAGAGGAGGCCTGCGTTCGCGCAGCCCCTACCCAAATCTAAGTCCAATATTTGTGAACTTTCAGGTCCAATGGTTTGAGCTAGCCTCAATAATTTCTGATGTCTTTGAAGTAAATGTTGTATTTGTTAAATGTTTGATTTGTGGCACAACAATAATAGTTACTTTCTAAGTGTGAAACAATTAATATGTAATGTAAATTGTTGAAAGTGCACTAATTGGAATGTACTTAATTAAGTCTATGCAAAACCAGCAGCAATTGGCCTTTGTTTATTGCATGTTTAAAAGATAATGTCTTACTCACAAATATAAGCCTGAGATGTGACACAAGTTTGGAAATAGTGGAAGTGCAACAAGAAAGTTGGGTCTGTTTTTGTGTGTGCGTGAAAGAACATAGTTAGGCATTTAGCCAAAACTTGCCTAACAATGTACTTAAAAGAAACTTGCCTAACTGAATTAGCTAGAGGGACTATAAGTGTACTACAGATCTAAAAGAAAAAAAAAGGTCTAGAATTTACTAGAGGTTGGTTTGGCTAATTTACGTTATGATACCATATAATAGTGTCACCTCAAAAGTCATAATTGACATGATGCAACTAAAAATTAAACTTCTGAATTGTTTGCTTTCCTTCCAAAGTAACAAAAACTATTACAGCAGTTCTTAATAGTAAAGATTTCGAGTTTGAACACATATGGAGTAGTATAACAGTAACTACTATGTCTCAGCCCAAATAAGTTTCTATCGACTATATTAGTCCTCGACCATGTTTCTCCATATAAATAATATATGGATCGGAGTTTCAATAAGAAAATGGTCAATCTGATCCAAACATGCTAAATTTATAACATAAAGTACTGATCATAATGTCATTAAATAGGCTGCTGAAGTTCACACACAAAAAACATGATATAAAGGTAAGCATTTTTAACAATGCTACTAGGAAACAACAGTTCTAAGCTTGAATGGAAAAGACAAGAAATGGAAAAAGATAAATAGATTTTGCTCTCATGTTTAGTGCTTATTCCAGAGGGAAGGGAAGATTAACTTGCTTATGCCACAGCAGGCATATCCTTGAGCCATCCATCTAAAGGTTTCCCAATGGAGTAAACGATGAACCCGATTTCTCTGAGCTTCTGTTCATCAATAATGTTCCTTCCATCAAACACAAATGCAGGCTTTTGCATGTTATCATAAATCTTCTTGAAATCAAGAGTCTTGAACTCGTCCCACTCAGTCAAAAGACACAGGCCATGGGCGCCTTTTGTGGCTGCATAAGCATCCCATACTACATTGAGTTGCTTCATCACAGTGGGGCTCATTGGCTGGAGGTGAATTGGATTATCCCAATCAAACTTTCTCATTGACAAATCCTTTCGAATTTGATCCTCAGTGACCTGTGGATCATATATGCTCAAGTTAGCATTGTCTCCCAATAGGCCTTTGCACACATCAATTGCTGGTGTCTCTCTAGTGTCACCTGTGTCTTTCTTGAAAGCAAATCCAAGGATAGCAATCTTCTTGCCTGAAACTGTGTTGAACATAGAGGAGACAACTCGGTTAACAAACCGATTCTTTTGGTAGTCATTCACCTGAATCACTTGTTTCCAGTAGTTGGCAACTTCTTTGAGACCATTGCACTCACAGATGTAAACCAAGCTGAGAATATCCTTTTGGAAACAAGAACCACCAAAACCAACACTGGCATTGAGGAATTTTGATCCGACTCTCGTGTCCTTACCAACAGCATGGGACACTTGTGTGACATCAGCTCCAGTTGCTTCACAAAGAGCTGACATTGCGTTAACTGATGAAATCCTCTGAGCCAAGAAGGCATTGGCAGCGAGCTTCGAGAGCTCAGCTGACCAAAGATTGGTGCAGATGATTCTGTCTTCAGGCACCCAATGAGCATAAACTTCCTTCAGAGCCTGGATTGCCTTTTGTCCCCCAGGGGTTTCTCGTCCTCCAATTAGAACGCGGTCTGGATTAAAAAGGTCCTGAATAGCAGTTCCCTCAGCAAGAAATTCAGGATTTGAAAGAATTTGATACTTAATTCCATTGCTGTTATGTGTGAGTATTTTCTCAATTGCCTCGGCTGTTTTCACTGGAACAGTCGACTTCTCAACAACAATCTTATCATTCTTCGCTACATCAGCTATCATCCTTGCAGCACTCTCCCAGTATGTAAGATCTGCTGCTTTCCCAGCTCCTAGTCCTCGAGTTTTCGTTGGGGTGTTAACAGAAACAAAGATGATGTCTGCTTCAGAGACATGTTTCTCAACTTCAGTGCTGAAGAAAAGATTCTTTCCTCGACATTGTGTCACTATATCTTCAAGTCCTGGCTCATAAATTGGCAGCTGATCACTGTTCCAAGCAGCGATACGAGCAACAGATATATCAACAACAGCCACTTCAATTGCAGGACACTTGAAGGCTATGACAGCCATAGTTGGTCCACCAACATATCCAGCTCCAATGCAACAAATCTTCACCATTTTTTCTGCAACATGAAACCAGATCAAGGGAAGAACTAAAATTCCCGTATAACAATAAGACTAATCAAAGAAATTGGATCTTTAAGCCTCCGCACTGGATTTGCTAAAAATCTTAAAAGAACTTAAATTTCCTGAGAGTCATGTCTAGAATGCAGATGAACCTAAAGTATAGTCTACTCAACCTCAATTTGTCTAGAACTGAGGCAAAGTTCTTATCATTTTTTGTCTAGAGGTACATCTCTTTGCTTACACAAGTAAAATAAGAACTAAATATATTCCATAGGATACAGAGAATTTAGTTAGATATTTTCTTGCCTTTCTAATCCACATAGAAAATTACAACTTAAATATAAATACATACACAAGGAATATATTTAACATCACTTGACAAAGACAATGTTAACCAGGCAAATGTCACAGACAAGAATTTCACAACAAATGAAAAAGAAAACAAACCAAATGAAACCACCAACTTATTATCAATACACTTAACACAACAACAGGGAACAATAGAAAATGTGGAAAAAGAGACAAGACTTTGAACTTTTTACCCAACTTACACAAAAATGACCTCAATGATGTCTCTTCTTGTAAAAGAAAGACCAAATAATGGTGCCAAAAGAGCTTGTGTAATGGTGCAAAGACTTCCATCTATATACATAATGAAAATGAGGCTATGATCTAAGCTAAAAACTAAGTAAAGTGCCAAAAGTCAGATTTTTAAGTCTGGTGTGGAACACTTCAACACGTTTTCAAGAGGTACCTTTCTGTAACAAACAAGGGAAAGAAATTCAACTCATTTCTGGTTTAAAATTTGGGTGAATAGTTAAAACATTACCATTTTCTCTTTGAAACTTCAATGATATCAAGGAAAAACTAGAAAGGGATAAACAATAATAATTTTCATAAAGCAAAAGGATCTAAATTTGCGCAAAACTTTGCAAAATGATCCAAATTTGCGCTCCTTTATATATAACTATGTTGTTACAAGATCGGTCCAAATATACTTTTATTTACTAAAGGCGAAATCTTTACTAACATATGAGCCTTTTTTCACAAAGGAAAATGATCGATTTCGCCCTTGAACTATGCAAAAAAATCCAAATTTACCCTTGAACATCACGAAATAATTTGGATCATCAAAAATTTTAAGGTTAAATTTAGACCTTTTCCCTTTTCATTATTTGTTATCAAAAAAATAATTATTAGTCTATTTTAGGGCTAGGGAGGGATTGTGTATTCGAGTCACCAATGGTGCGTGAGGGTTAAAAAAAAGAAAGAATCTAAGAGGATGTCAAAACAATTCCTTTTCGTGTTTTTTCTAATAGATAAATCAATTCAATTAACCAAAGAAAAATCAGAAAGTGAAAACTAAATCAAGATTATTTTTTTACTGGTACAGTTAAAAAATGAAGAAAAAAAAAAGTTGAAGCTTCAGAAAGAATGTGACCATAATTTGAACAGGTCATTGAGTAATATCATAGAAAGAGGTTAATTATAACTAAGACAATGTATAAAATATAGTTAAGAAAAAAAAATCAAGAAACAAAGCCATTATTAGAGAACTTGATTTAAATAAAAGGAACACAAAGCTGAGATTAACATGTTGGTACCTGATTAAATGGCCTTCTTTTAACAACTTTATTTTTTGCTTTCTCCTTTTTTCTTGTAGGGTTGAAATGAAAAATGAAGGTTAATTTATAGAAGAGAAAATAAATATACTTACCAAAATCTTTTAGGTAAGGAATTGTACAAGTAAAAAAATTGCTTCCAACATTTAATAAGATATTCCAATTGAAGCTAATTTACTGAATAATGATTTGCATAAAAAGCTTCTACTAGTATAAGACAAAACTTCTCTAAAATCACTAATTAATGATGAATTTGACTATATATGGATACACAGATTAGTCCATTTTAAATAAGATGATTAGTAAATATTTAGAAAGATTATTATGTGGAAAACAATAAATATATAATATAATGACTAGAAAGATCTAATAAGGGGAAAACTAGAGTTACTCTTTATTATAAAGTAAACATGAAATTTATAGTATCAGATTTCATAAATTGATGAGATTTGAATTTTGACTTTTTTTCTCATTTTGAACCTTACCTACATGGACGGATTTGCTGTTCAAAATATAGTGTATCATGATATTTTTGCAAAATTATATATTTTTATATGTATATTTTAGAATTTATTTAATATTACCTAATGACTTTCGTGATTAAAAAAATTGCATTAAAATTGCATGTTGCACTTAGTTGAATGATGAATTACCTACCACGAGGAACAATGAACTTTTTTTGCTTAATATTTATTTATTTTATTTTATTTTAATGATGCATTGATGTTTTAAAAATTCTAAATTCTCTATTAGGCTTAAGCTTCATGACATTAGGCAATTTTTCTTGACCAGTTCTAAACCTTTTAATCGAGGTTACTTCAATTGCCAATATGATCAGCATTAGTTACATTTGAGATTAGTAATGTTTAATTTGTATTTTATTCTTTTTTTGAAGAGTGTTCTATCAATATTTGTCATTGTTGGTCATATTTTAAACCGATGGTACATAATAGTATCATATTTATACACTACACTAAGTAACTAAATTATGTTGCATAAATTAAAATGAAAAGAGTGTCAATATTACAGATATTAATGTATGTCTCAAGCAATTGGTGAATTTAAATGATCATAATCATACAAATATCTAACAATTATTTTAAAACTACAAGATTGAAAAATATTTCTTTCTTTTTAGAAATGTCTCTTAAAAAGGGAGAAATGAATCGCTTACAAATATGATGAATTCATCATTCATTTTCTTTCGTATTCAAACTCTATTATAGAACATTCTTAATAACTTTGGAGAATTTGTTAGTTTTAATATTCAAATTTGTAAGAATAATGAGATTATTTATAACCGCGCAAAGTGTGGACTAATTACTTAGGACCCGTTTGGCCATAAATTTTCCAAGTAAAATTTGGGGGGAAATTTGGCAAATAGTGTTTGTCCATATAATTTGCCATTATTTGACAAATATTTTTGGCAAATAACCCAAATTCCCAAACACTATAAAAAAAAAAAAAAAAAAACTAGTATTTGGGCCAAATCTCATTATTTGTGAATTTAAAAAAAAATTAAATTCTACACCAAACTTTTATCTTTTACAAAAACACCCTCTATAGTATTTGTTTGTGTTGTATTATATAATTGTTTACGTGAACACCAAAGCAATGATGAAATATGAAAGTGATGATATGGTTGTTGATTAAAATGACGAACAATTGGCTTAGGGTAATAAAGTCATGTGATTTGTCTACTTCACGATGTATGAAATGATGTTTGTTACGCTCACTCCAAACTACTACATTGCTCCAATATCATGGACACTACTTGATATTTGTTGCAACGAAGATCCAATTGACTTGTTGCGGAAGTCATTAATCTTGTTACGTCGACGTTTCTATCTTGCTATGTAATACAAACCTATGGTCAATTTTGATAGTTTTTAAAACTTATGGGTATTAATCATATTTAGTAAAAAAGTGAAATATATTTCTTAAATAATATGATCAAACACATGGTGAAATTTCACCCAATTCACACTCAAATAATATTTGCCAAAAATATTTAGAAATTTATGATCAAACGCTAACTTAGTATCACATAAATCAAAATAAATAAAGTTATCAATTTTACAAACACTGACTGACACGTGTCTCAAGCCAGTAAAAACAGGCAGATCTAGTTGCCTGTTGGTGTAGCCAGGTGACAATCTAGTCTGATTAACGAATCTATTTAGGCATGCGCTACTTGTAGTTACGGAGCCACAATTCAATCAAAAGTAATTTCATTTCACTCATCTTACAAAAAATAAACAAATGTATAGTTATATATACGTAGATACTATTATTTTAAAAAATAAAATAATAACGTGTATGCTGGCGATTTCATATATCAAGGTTGGAATAGAATCGGTGTTTTCACTCTTATCGCATGCGAATGTGTGATAGCAAATTCTAATGTGTTGCATCCAAGATCTTAACGAATTTGTCGGTGGATTACTTCCGTCTAATGAGATAAAACACAGAATCATCTTATCCATGATGGAGTCAGGATTTTCACTTAGGAAAATTCAAAAATATACAAAAAAAAATTATAAAAAAATTCAACATCTACCATAAATATATAACAAAATGATATTTTTTTCTCAAAAAAACTATATAGTTGACTCAATTAGTTTGAGATTAACTTGTAGTTAATAGTGTAGTATAGGATTAGTTAGCAACTAACGAAATTGCCAACAATAAAACGTGAAAATCAACCAAATATTTCATTGTGAAGTCCGTTAAGTCACCCCTAATACTAGTACTATATAGGAGTACTATAAATAATAAGTACTCTGTAGAGCCTAAATATTTTATAGTTAGTGAAAATTATGTCAACAAAGAAACAAATGAAAGATGGCAGCTGCAACAACTCCGGCAATTATTTTCAGCGTACTTTCAAATTTAGCCATCGACACAACGGCAGTGAACTCTTCGATTCATTCGAGCTTCAAGAAGTTGTCAAACAGCTAAACCTCGCCCTCGTTAAAGCATCTGCTGAATCATCTTCTCCCATTACATCTGCTGTTCTGAATTCTCCTTTTTACACCAAGTGCTTGGGAGGTTCTTACAAGCAAAATGCTAAAGCTTCTAGAACCAGGAGAATTTCTTACTCACAAATTGGAGTTGAGAACAGAGCAGATTGTAAAAGCGCAGGGATTAATAGTATATTTCTACGATTTTGGAACATGGCAAAACAGGGGTTTTTCAGAGGTAAACGAAACCCCGGCAGTTAAATGAAGAGGTGAATTCAGGATTTTAAATGGTAAGTGGGATAACATTAATTGTGACCACTGCTACTTTATAATAATACTCAATGCATATGGCCCCGGAACTTCTGTCTTCCTCGCCCTTTAAATTTCCAGAGTGACGGTGTATGAATGAACAATTAATTTTGGAGTCGTTTAGTTTGGATACAAGTTATGATAATTAATTATGATGAAATAAGTTAGGATCAGATAAGCTATGCTGATAATGTTTTGTTTGTTGTATTTAAAATAATATGTATTACATAAATTTTTAGAATAAATTATTTGTTGAGAAAAGACATAAAGTCACCAATGAAATTATTCCGAATTTTCAAAAAGACACATTAACTTTGCGGGTGTCCTATTATCCCACGAAACCATTTCTAACAATTGTAAATACACCATTTTAACCCATCTTGAGAGCAGGTATAATATCATGTATTGGGGGCACGTGAATGAAAAAAAAGTCACTCCCAAAGCAATCTAAAAATGTCACGTAACAAGACTGTAAGCCTTCATTTTCTAAAAAAGTTCAAGAAACAGAGGATTTCTTGGTCAATGTCTTTCATGGTGGTTGTTGAAGAACAGTTTCATATTTACTTAAGAATTTAAGAAGATTTCATACATTCCTAAGTGAAAATCTTCACTATTATGTAAACAGTGAAAACGAAGGATTTCACAAAAAATTCATATCCAAAATCTTTCATTTTCCACCTTTGCAAAAACTCTATTTTAGCTCATTCCATCTTCGTCTTCAACAACAATAAAAAATAGAGCTGCAGCGGTACGATGCTAAAAGAACCCATCAATTGAAATTCCAAAAATTATCCTCAACAATGCAACAACTCGTCAAGACCATTTTCATGAAAAAATTATATCTATTAAACCCAAATTAGTTAATGCACCCATTTACATGAAGTTTTGAGTTTGCACTCACAACTTGTTTGTGCTTTTGGACTTGACCCAGAAGATTTTGAGGATTAAAATGTGAGTGAGTTAGATTTTATCCAATTCATTATTAAATTGTAAGAAAAATAAAATTATATTATTTTATTTGAGGTGAAATACACGCACAAGCTATGAGATTACAAAAGTTGTAAAAAGGGTGTATTTATAGTAGTTGAAAATAGTTTCGTGGGGTAATAGGACACTCACAAAGTTAAGGTGTCTTTTTAAAAATTTGGGACAATTTCAATGGTGACTTTATGTCTTTTCTCATATTTGTTTGCAACCTTTATGGATGTGAAAAGTGATGTATAAAAAGGATTTAAAGGAATATTTTTGTCATTTACTTATTTTATCCCGAATAAGTTATCCCAGGTTATCATACCTCTGATGGGGAGGAATAACTTATTACGTAACTAATTATTAATCACGAAATAAATTATTTCAGAATTGTTAACCAAACAAAAAATTGAATGACACTATAATTTAATCTCAAGACTATTTAGTGTTATCTTTCACACTAAACGAGTCCTTAATTTAATAAAATCTTTATCACTTAACACACACTCAAATTTGACGTAGTTTTTGACATTGTCGTACCAAAATTTTGCTTCATTGAAGTCTTGATGGAGGTTTATACCTGAAACAAGCAGCGGCTAGAGGCATTTCAAGTTTGCAAAATTTCACCAGTTAGTAAAGTGATTTAACAAATTAAAATTTTTCATTAATTTAAGTGATAAAAATGTATATTAAAAACATATCATATATTTGTTTATTTAGTATAAATATTTTTGGGAAAATTTTCAAAAAGTCTATAGTTTAATATTTAATAGGATCCATTAGCAACACTTTTATTATGTATCTTATTTATGTTTTTATTATTTGTTTTAATTTAAAAAATATTATTTTTATATAACATATTGGAGAAATTTAGGGAAAGAGAACTATTTTAAAAAGGATCAAACGCTTAAAAGTCTCATCAGTTACAAAAATAAAAAATAATTGACTGAATTTTCTCATTATCGATAATCACGTCTCAGTTGAAGATATTCACTCTGATCAATTAACAATGATTAAAATCTATTTTTTTCCTGTTTGATAAGAATTATTTGAACGAAACATAATAAAAAGTTCGTCGACAAGCAAGTTTTGAGAAGGAAGTTCAATGAAATTGGTTGAATATAAATTAGACCAGGTATTAGTTAATTGCTTCATCCTTAATCTGTTTGTAATTGATTATAATTTTATATGAATTTTTTTACATAATTGTAAATCGTATATATTTTCGTTTTAAATTGCATGTATTATGAACAAGGTATGAATAATTAGTGTTGCTGAATTTGTTGAATTTTTTTTGCTTGTTGAATATGAAAATAATAATGGATTGTAAGAAGACGGGCTTTTTTTGATTGACTTTTTGTTTTTACTTTTTTGAAAAAAATGTATCTCTAACTGAATATAAATTGGAGGAGGTACAATTTTCTACGATAATTTGTATTGTATGTTTATTTTTTTGTTAGGTTATTTGTTTTCTGTTTTTTGAACTACATTGTATCACTAATCGAAAATGATATGATAAAAGTAATGAAATTATGTAAGTGATCGATCTGAATACAAGTTCTATATGTGTGTAGTATACATAATATGTTGACAGATAAGAACATCATTGTAAATAAATCGTATTTTAGCTTAAATACAAATACAAAATATGTTGGAGGTCTTAAGATATAATTAGAAATACAATTTTGTTATGTTATAATTTTGTTAGAGGTCGCAGCATATAATTGAAGATGGAAAATACAGTTTTGTTCAAAATATGATACAAGTACTATTGTAAATACATAAATTTGTAAGTTTGTAAGTTGTAAGTTAGATACATTCACGACACTTTGTGGTAAATCTCAAGAAATGCTCGCTGAAAATGAAGAACGGTCAGTACGTATGATGGTATGTTGTATTTTTTTAATTTTTAATTTTGTATTTCATACATTAATCTATGTCCATGTAAATTTTGTATCATGCAAATTGGTTTGATTTATTTTTAACAGGTAGTGGCAACAAGTAATTATGTGTACAGTGTTGAAGGTGTAACATTTATTGTTTGCCTTGAAATGAAAACTTGTACATGTAGGAGATTTCAAATGGATGAAATACCATGTTCGCATGTTTGGGCTGCTTTAAAGAAGGAATTTCTTGATCTTTGTTCTGACCTTTACAAACCAAATACATTACTTGTTACATACATCAACCCAATTACTCCATTACCTGATCGAATCGATTGGAATGTACCTACATATATAGAGAATGAAGTAGTAAGGCCACCAAAATTCAAAAAACTACCTAGTAGGCCATCAAAAAAGCTTCGTGATAAATCGTACAGTGAGTTATATGGGAAGAAGAACAAGAATTCTTATAGTACTTGTGGGCATAAGGGGCATAATAGACGGTCATGCAGGAATGGACCACGAACTGAATAGTTAGATATGTTTGAATTTTTTTGAAAAGTAATTTGAAAGTGTTTGATAATTTCGTTTGTCCTTAGTTTTATGTAATTGATGTTTGATCATCTTTAATGAATATTATATTTCGAAATGTATTTAGATGCCAATTTGTATTTGTCTCTAATTATGTATTCGTTTTAATATATTACTAAACTGTTCATATTCAGTATAGGTAAAATGGATACAAAAAATAAACTAAAATAAGATAAATTAGTTCTTATACCAAAATGAAAATACAAAAAAATTGTTTAGGAACAATTATGATGATATAGGTTGAATGAATTAACAGATACAAAATACAATTTTGTAATTCAGGTAAACTCGTTGTGAATTCAAATTTTAACTAAATTGTATATGAATAATCGTGGCAACGCACATTATATCTGTATTTGAAAGATCACTAAATAATCCGACATATCTTATTGTATTTTAAGGCATAACCATTTGTATTCAATACTCTATGGAGAGATACAACATATGCCATAATGAATACCAACACAAGTAAATAAATTAACTTATAAAGCACACAACACAACTACAACAAATGTACGTACCATAATGAATACAAAACAATCAAATAACAAGTAATGAATACAATCTGATATAACATCACTATTTGTTTAAAAGGAATACAAATGTATAAAGTTATTATGTATCTTTACTTGACTGGATACAAACAACACTCTTACAATGTCCATAACTATACAAAGATACATAGTACAAAGTACAAATCTAGAAGAGGATGATTCCAAATACAAGATACCACATATGCAATCAATGAAATACAATAATAAATATCTAACCTTTTTAATGATAAATCAAAACTTCATACGATCAAAATGATGACTTTGCAGAATAAACTACTACATAAAAGTTAATGTATAATAGACGAAATAGTTTAGAATAAAGCAAGCTTAACCATACTACAAATACACAATTATTGTATTTCAATTGTTTCGCTACCATCATGAATTATCTGAGGCATGTTATGCCTTGGGGGTGCCTCACTATCACTAATGGCTCCGGCGTCAATCTTTTGTTGGCCATAGTTTCAAAGAAGTGCAGTGAATCTTGACCTTAAAAACATTACATCGAAGTTACCGGTTGGATTTCCTTGTCCATAAGACAACCACTCGGCATAAGCAAGCATATAAATACCGCAATCCCTATGTACATTAAGAGAAAATTAAAATTCAAATACATAAATAAATGATAATACTAAATTCAAAATAATACACTAACTTATAAGCTCCTATGTATCTGTTGAGGTATGTTTTCAATGAAAACTATCTCAAAGAACTTGTTCTCTTCTTGACTAAGAGATATATCTAATCCTCTGTTCTTGTAATAATCATTCATTGTCAACTTTAGAGAAATGAGTTGAGCCAACTTTTTAACCTCAATTTTGATCGCTGCATCATGACCTGCTGCTCTGTAAGAGTCATAAACATCTATACGCTTATCATTAAGAGAAACTACTGTCAATATCCAATGGAATTTGTTCTTTACATTTACAAAAACAAAGATGTGATCCACCAAATACCACAGAATGCCAGCATGCACTTTATACCCTCTAATGTATTCACCTATAATATGCTCTTCATCAACGCAGCAAACATCGCTATCTAAATCTGCATACTTTTCCCAAATTGATGAACTTTTGGAGGTAAATACACAATCCACGATTGTGTATTTATATCTGCTGACAACTTCATACTTGGCTTTCTTTTTCAAATAATAGAAAATAACATTGATATGTTGAACAATAAAATGATAAATAATCATTAACTAATAAAAATCATTATTAATGTAAAAAAGTTATAATTCATACATACCGAGTCATTCAACAACTGTCCTTTGGAAGACAACTTGTAGAACCAATTTTTATTGTCTACAAGATCAACACCAAAATTCATTGGCACTGGAATGTCTCTCTTGTTCTTGTATCGGTCTTGATCATGATGCTTAAATAAAATATAAAATGAAACAAATACATAAATCTGACTGAATTTGATAATGAATACCAAAATACAATATACCACTTAAAATCCGAATACATAATATAACATACCGCTCAATTTATGTAATTAATACAAAACTGAAACTATACCTAAGATTCAGAATACAATAACTAAACAACACTCAGGCTCTCGAATGTTTAGAGAAAACAAAATGCAGAACAGATTCAAATACAATATATGAGTTATCACACAAATTTGAGAATACAAGATACAAAAGACCACTCATTTTCTTTAGTAAATTCAAAATTGTAACTACACAATCAGATTCAGAATACAATACCAAACAACCACTCAGATTATTTAATGATTACGAAATACAACGTAATGGACTGATTCAGTATACAAAAAAATCAGACAATTAAGAAAAACTGTAACGAATATGTAAATCAGATTAAGCTTGAGTAATATGTAGATTAAAGGATGAAAAATTGCTAGAAATTTGATGATTAAGTTGGAGACCTCTAGTAAGTCTCTTAGATTCAGCCATTGGAGAGTGTTTAGAGATTATCAAACCCTAACCGAAATTTCAACTACAAACAACAATTCTGAAAACAAAAATAAAATCAGAAAACAAATCTAAAAATAGGATAAAGATGAATACCTTAATCAAAAGGATTGTTGTGAATCCAATTTCTGAAAAAGAAAAAAAATGACGGAAAAGAGATAGGCGGAATTTGAATGATGGAGGAGAATTAGAAGAGGTAAATCTGAGAGAGAGAGAAAATAATTTTTTTTAACATATGAGAGAGAAGTAATTGGAAAACGTGTAATCAATGTGAGATAAAATATGAAGTAAATTAGGATACACTAAGTTTTTTAAAATAATGACATTTTTTATATTTATACTAATATTTATAAAATATGGAGGTTTTTATTAATTATGTTAGGTTTTTTAACTAGTTTGCTAATTTTTCCAATATTTACCAGTAGTACAAGTGATACAAAAAGAGGGCACATTCAGAACACAAGAGTAGAAACTCATTGCACGTTGGCCTGTATTTCTCATTAGCCCGTTACAAGGAATTTGGGCTTAAGTAAGGTTTCTTTCATTCAAATGGGTCCAAAGGATCTTTTGCGTATATTTTTTTGAGCAATTTTCACATATAACAAATATAAAAATCATATTTGTATGTTATAGTTATAGTTTGCATAATTGCGCTCCATAATAAATTTTATATTTGCTATGGAGCTTTTGATTTGTATAATTCGCTAGATACATTCAATTTTATACAAATTGTTTAGTTTTGTACAAATTCATTTATACATTGTAATTTGTATAATAAGATCTGTATTTGTATAATTATAAGTGTATAGGACGAAAATATATGTATTTGTATTTGTATATACATTTTTCTCTCGCTTTATACAAACACAAACACATTTTATACATTTTATACCGAAATGTATAAAATGACTAATTGTATACCGAAAATGGCTAATTGTATACTGAATCAGATGACAAAAAAATGGAATTTTGCTGCAAATTACAAGTAAAATAAACTATAGCTATAGCATTTAATTCGAATTAATAGTTTGCTATTTCATACAACTTTCCCTATTTTTTATAGTAAAATATATCACACTAAAATATAATTGTTTTATAGTTTTATAAAAACAAATCTAATAAAATAAATTAAACATGGATGTCAAAAAGGCTGATATCTGATATATTGTAACATCCACTATATATGTATTCGTATTAATAATAAGTGAGCAATAAAATAAATTAAATATGGATGTCAAAAGAATGGTGTGTAATGGTAACATTAGACATATAATTATTTATATTTTATTATTAATAAGTAAATAAGAATTAACGAACAACAATAACATATTTGAGACATCAAAAGGTGTTTTTTGTATATGTTCGCAAAGGAAGGAATTTACCAACATATACGAAATACACTTTTTAATGTTCCAAACATCTTGCAAGTTCCCCTAGTGTGCCCTACATTGAACTATTTTTTTTAAAAAAAAATTAGCGGTGTGACCCATAATAATACTTATGCACATACCTTGGCAACATGAGATGCTGCTAACTAATTTATTGCTATAAAATTACTACATCTTTAGGGGTGTGCATTCGGTTTTTCGGTTTGGATTTTTTGGTTTTTGGTTTTGTAAAAGTATAACCCAATTTGATCCAAAATAAATTTGGTTTGGTTTGGTTTGCCCCTATTCGATTCGACTTTTTTCGGTTTGGTTATTCGGTTATGTCAATAATTAATAACATAACCAAAGTAATAATATTTAATCCCTTAAATATACTTTCTAATATAAATCATAAGTAAAACTTAAAACACAATACTTATAAGTATACCTATTATAGATGTAATTCAAACATAAAATATAAATGTAATCATCATGAAAGGCAATAACCAAAAAGGAACAAAAGTGGTTAACTCC
>JAJOOR010012730.1:0-37532 GCA_036250505.1 Solanum acaule
TAATTCATTTTGAGCTAAAAGATATGACCATTTAAAGTTGACCCTCACTCCTAACTTAAAACTAAAAACTGTTTTTAGGGGACTGTTTTGAGGGTCTCGGTTCTAAATGATTTCATGACCTAGCTTAAGGTCTTGCTAGCTTATAAAAGTGATTAATCAACTAGCTAATCAACCCCTTAAGCCCTTAAACAACACTCCAAACTTCAACGACAAGACCCTTACAACTTACTAGTTCAAACGACTAGTTTCCGGATGTCACTGTCATTTCTCATCATTTCATCAAGTTCTCAACTCCAAACTCACATGTGAGGCTCTAGTTTCACTAGTTCATTTTTTGGGGTCGTTACAGTGACGGGCCAAGCCAATAGAGAGGTGGTTGCTCCCGTGAACCCAAATGTGGGTACGGGGGCAGCAAGAGTGAGGGACTTTACAAGGATGAGCCCTCCGGATTTTATGGCTCCAAAGTTGAGAAAGATCCTCAAGAGTTTATCGATGAGGTTTATAAGATACTTTCTATCATGGGAGTGACTCCGCTAGAGAAGGAGGAATTGGCTGCTTATCAACTCAAAGGGGTTGTTCAGATTTGGTTCAATCAATGGAAAGAGGCAAGGTCGAAAGGAGCGGGTCCAAAGATTGGAAAGGTTCAAAAGTACTTTTCTTGATAGCTTTTTACCTCTAGAGATGAGAGAGACCAAGGTGCTTGAGTTCATCAACCTTTGGCAAGGAAATATGAGTGTAAGGGAGTATTCTTTGAGGTTCACTCAACTATCTAAATATGCTCTTTATATTGTGGCGAATCGTAAGACCAAGATGAGTAAGTTTGTGTCTGCTGTATCCGACTTGGTTATCAAAGAATGCTTAACCGCTATGCTTGTCCATGAAATGGACATTTCTTGTCTTATGGTGTATTCCAGTAATGACCCGTAAAATGAATAAGTGAAACTAGTGTAACGACCCTAAAAAAATGAACTAGTCAAACTAGAGCCTAACGTGTATGCGTTTGAGTTTGGTGTGAGGTGTGATGGTGTTTAATCTTGTCCCGAGTCTTGGTTGAGGGGTTTAGGGGTCAAACGTCAAGGTCTGACTCCCCATGGACCACCCTAGGGGTCCTTGAGAAGGACCCTATCTTTAACCCCAAGACCCCAATGAACCATGAAGTTTGGCCAAAATAGGGTGACCTACGGAAGGGGTCCACACCCCGTAGGTCCATCCACTCCCCATGGATGGCCTCCATAGGTTAAGGGCCCCCAAAACAGGCCACCAGCCATGAAACACAAACGGAAAGTATGGGCCAATCAACCCATCCATGGTCTGTGGATAGAGGTCTCGTGAATGAGACCTACAATCTGGTTTGGGCTCGGCAAGTGTAGGGGTGAATTGGTAAATTCACCCCAAGTCCTAATAAGTTGAGGGATGGTTATTTTAAGTTTATTAAGTTATTTTAAGATTATTAAAAGTGTTAAACTTTATTTTACATTCTATTATTTAAAAACCCCAACTACAAACTTCCCTTCCCCTCTAAAAGATCTCTCTCTAGAACCCCCATAGAACGTGAAGACTTCAAGCTTCCAAGGCCAATTTCTTCAAGGTTTTCACAAGGTTTTCAAGGGCATTTCGTGGGAAGAAATAGAAAGGTATGGTAGTCTTGATCCTTGTCTAATTTTCCATTCAAGGAGCCAATTCAAAGAAAATTTCAAATCATGAAAATCTAGGTTTTCACTCAATCTCGTGGGTTCTTTCATCAAACGTTTTCAAATGGTTTCTAATGGAAAATTATGATTGTATTGGTGTTTAATTGGTGATTTATGAAGGAAATACTCTATGAACCCATGATTTCTCTCAATTCCTAAATTGTGCCTTTTGAAGTGTGTTTGTTGATCATGAATGAATGTTGATGGATTATACCTAAATTGATTTAGCTTGTTAAATTGAATCACTATTCATGCCTAATTGTATTAGTTAAAGGGGTTGTTGGTAACTTAGAATGATGGCCTTCAAAGGGCATGTGTTGACCTAATTGCATGTTAAAGTAGAATTGTGCTTAGATTGTTGATCCACTTGAAAGGTGGAGGTGTTTACCTACTATGTACATTGTGATCATGGCCTTGAAGGCATAGTGTGAGGAATTGAAGTATTATCATGATGTTGTATATATGAATGTTATGTGAAACATGTGTGTATTACTAGCAATCCCTTTTCTCAGAATGAACTAATGTAATGAATGTAATGTACTCTGTGGGGAATAATGCGAAGCACCGAGAGGATATGGTTTGAGGTGGGTGCTCATCCGTGAGTTGAGGCAGGATAATTAGTAGCAATCTCGTGAGATAGATGTTCATCTGTGCGTTGAGGTGGGGTATCTAGTACCAATCTCCCTATCCCATAACTATGTGCCCATATAGGTCTAGCTAGTGGATACACTTAACACTAAACAAACGATGGTCCTACCTTAGGCAAGTAGGAATCCCTTCATCCAGTGAGGGTGACATCGGGATTCCATGTCAAGATCACATTTTTGCATGGCTATCATACTTAGTACTTAACTGTGCTAACCCATTCTTCTTCTATGTTTTTACAAGTGTAGGTTCCGGCTATTGATTGCACTCTCTAGTGAAGATTCGATTAGAGTTCTCCAAGACATTTTGGGTATGTCCTCATAGATCGAGGACAAGGACTTTTCATGTTTCTAGTTCTTTATGTTTCTAGACTATTGTTCAGACTTCAATTGTAAAGGGCCGTGGCCTTATCTTGTTTAAAGTTTTGTCTAAGATGGCCATGTGAGACTTTAGTATTCCACTGCTTTATAAATGAGTTTTCGATTGTTGGTTTATTAAGAAAAGTTTTAATTCCGTGTTATTTTTATTACCTATGCAATGAATGATTGCTATGAGGCTTGTATTAGACCCCTTCGGGGTCAAGTACGCCGTGTCGCTTCTGGGGTACAGTCTTGGGTTGTGACAAACATGGTATTGGAGCACAAGGTTTTGGGAGTGGTTTTAGGGTCGATGTCTCACAAGCCACGTCTAGTAGAGTCTTGTTCATCGGTGTGAGTCGCGACACATATATGTGCGAGAGGCTATAGGACGTTAGAAAGTTACACTTCTTTCATAATCTTGAAGTGGAACCTTACAGTTTAGCTTTATAAGTATTCTCTTCCTAATCCTTCTCTTGTGTTTATAGGAATATGAATACAAGAAGGGCTAATACAAGAAGGGAACAGGAGGAAAATATGAATGAGGAGGTTCCCCCTCAAGTTCCTCAAGACCCTCAAGTTCCTAATGATGAAGTGGTCATGTCTAATGTGGAGATAAGGGTTGCCTTCAAAACTTTGACCTAACTCATGACGGTCCAAACTCAAGCTGTTACCACTCAAGCTCAAGACTTAATGGCCCAACCTAACCGAGAGGTTGGACCCCATGTAAACCACAATGCAAGCATATCCGCTTAAAGAATTAGGGATTTCAGAAGGATGAATCTCCCTACCTTCCATGGCTTTAAAGTGGATGAAGACCCACAAGGCTTTATAGATGAAGTTTTTAAGGTGGTGGATGCCATAGGAGTATCTTCTAGAAAAAAGGCAGAACTTGCCGCCTACCAATTAAAAGACGTAGTTCAAGTGTGGTTTGAGCAATGGAGGGATAAGAGACCCGTGAGAGCGGGCCTGGTGGATTGGGGATCGTTTAAGACGGCCTTTCTTGATAGTTTTTTCCCCTTAGAGTTGAGGGAACAAAAGTTGGTGGAATTCATGAACCTCCGTCAAAGGGGCATGAGCGTGAAGGAGTACTCTCTCCAGTTCACCCAACAATCCAGGTATGCTCTAACCTTGGTGGCAAATTTAAGGGCTACGAAGAATAAGTTTCTAATGTGGGTGTCCGGTTTGGTTGAGGAAGAATGTCGTACGGCAATGCTCTATCATGATATGGATATCTCTAGGTTCATGATATACGCTCAACAAATTGAGCAGACAAACTTAGGAAAATGAATAGGGTGGCAAAAAGGGCTAGACCCGATGAACAAAGTCAACCTAGGTCCAAAAAGAGGTACTACAACCAAGATTCTCCTATGGTCAACAATGATAGGGTGTCTAACCCTAAACCTCAAGGAGGGAATGAAGGTAATTATTCTTTTGAGAGGCCTAGATGTGCCACATGTGGGAAGCAACATTTGGGTAAGTGTCTTGCCAGCACGGATGGGTGCTTTGGGTGTGGAAAGAAGGGACATAGGATGAGAGATTGCCCAACACTTTCGACAAAAGGGAGAGAGGCCAAACAAACTTCTCTTGATAGCCCGTATCCTAATGCTCCAAAGAGAAACCGTTTCTATGTGGTTCAAGCCAAAGAGGGAAAAGGAGCGAAGCCGGATGAAGGTACCGGTAAGTTATAGTTCCCTTTTTGTGTGGGATGAGGTTCCTATGTAGTTTTCATGTTGACCTTAGTATGAGTTTTCCCTTAAGTGGGGGATAGTATGTTAAATAGTAGCTTGTGGTGAGTTTTGATATCCTTATCTATTTTCTTCTATTCATATTCAAGCTTGAGACCAAGAGTTCCTTGTAGCTTGTTTCATGTTTTGGAGTCATGTGTGATATTGTGTTCCCATGGTCTCCTTATGTTATGCATGTCCTATTTGAATACTTGTTTAAATGAGAAAAAATGAGTTTTCATGATTTATGTTCCTCATGTTAATGTGCATTTGGTATAAGTTGCCTATATGCTTCATGGGGTGAATTGTTTAACATGCCTAATTGTGCTTTTGAGAGTAATGGTATAATGTGCTTAATGATGTTGTGATGAGCATGATGTGAGTTGGAGAAGGTAATGCCTCCAATGTAATGAAAAATGTTGAAGTTTTGATGCATAATGTGTTTGTAGAAGTAGTTTCTACTTTCTTGAATTGCATGAAGTTTGTTTGAACTTATTGATGTGGAGTTGATGTTTCCTCCAAGTTGTATTCATTGTTTATAATATTGCATGCATGATTGTGGGCTGCTAGTCTTGAGTCGTTAACCCCTTAATGTGTTTTAAGTGTCATTCGGGGAAGAATGTTCCTAAGTGGGCGATAATGTAACGACCTTAAAAAAATGAACTAGTGAAACTAGACCCTAATGTGTGTGCTTTTGAGTTTGGTGTGAGGTGTGCTGGTATTTGATGTTGTCCCGAGTCTTGGTTGAGGGGTTTAGGGGTCAAACGTCAAGGTACGACTCCCCATGGATCACCCTAGGGGTCCTTGAGGAGGACCCTAAGTCTAACCCCAAGACCACAATGAACCATGAAGTTTGGCCAAAATGGGTAACCTACGGAAGGGGTTTACGCCCCGTAGGTCCATCCACTCCCCATGGATGACCTCCGTAGGTCAAGGGACCCCAAACCAGGCCACAACCACGAACCACGAAGGGACAGTATGGGCCCGTCAACACATTGTGATGATTTTTGATATCCTTATCTCTTTTCTTCTATTTCTATTCAAGCTTGAGTCCAAGAATTCCTTGAAGCGTGTTTCATGTTTTGGAGTTATGTGTGATATTGTGTTCCCATAGTCTCCTTATGTTATGCATGTCCTATTTGAATGCTTCTTTAAATGAGAAAAAAATGAGTTTTCATGATTTTTTTTCCTCATGTTAATTTGCATTTGGTATAAGTTGTCTATATGCTTCATGGGGTGAATTGCTGAACATGCCTAATTGTCCCTTAGAGAGTCATTGCGTAATGTGCTTAAAGATGTTGTGATGAGCATGATGTGAGTTGGAGAAGATAAAGACTCCAATGTAATGAGAAATTTTGAAGTTTTGATGCATAATGAGTTTGTAGAAGTAGTTCCTACTTTCTTGAATTGCATAAAGTTTGTTTCAATTTATTGATGTGGAGTTGATGTTTCCTCCAAGTTTTGTGCATTGTTTATAATGTCGCATGCATGATTGTGGACTGCTAGTCTTAAGTCGTTAACCCCTTAATGTATTTTAAGTGTCATTCGAGGAAGAATGTTCCTAAGTGGGGGATAATGTAACGACCCTAAAAAAATGAACTAGTGAAACTAGAGCCTAACGTGTGTGCGTTTGAGTTTTGTGTGAGGTGTGATGGTGTTTGATGTTGTCCCGAGTCTTTCTTGAGGGGTTTAGGGGTCAAACCTCAAGGTACGACTCCCCATATACCACCCTACGGGTCCTTGAGGAGAACCCTAAGTCTAACCCCAAGACCCCAATGAACCATAAAGTATGGCCAAAATGGGGTGACCTACGGAAGGGGTACATGCCTCGTAGATCCATCCATGACCCGTGGATGGCCTCCGTACAAAACAGGCCACAACCATGAAATACGAATGGATAGTACGGCCCTGTCAACCCATTGACGGTCCGTGGATAGGGGTCTCGGGAATGAGATCTACAATCTGGTTTGGGCTCAGCAAGTGTAGGGGTGAATTGGTAAATTCACCCCAAGTCCTAATAAGTTGAGGGACAATTATTTTAAGTTTATTAAGATATTTTAAGAGTATTAAAAGTGTTAAAATCTATATTACATTATATTATTTCAAAACCCCAACTACAAACTTCCTTTCCCCTCTAAAAGATCTCTCTAGAACCCCCATAGAAGGTGAAGACCCCAAGCTTCCAAGGCCAATTTCTTCAAGGTTTTCAAAGGGTTTTCAAGGTGATTTCGATGGAAGCAATAGTAAGGTATGTTAGTCTAGATCCTTGTCTAATTTTCCATTCAAGAAGCTAAATCAAATAAAATTTCAAATCATGAAAATCTAGGTTTTCACTCAATCTCATGGGTTCTTTCATCAAACGTTTTCAAATGGTTTCTAATGGAAAATTATGATTGTATTGGTGTTTAATTGGTGATTTATGATGGAAATACTCTATTAACCCATGATTTCTCTCAATTCCTAAATTGTGCCTTTTGAAGTGGGTTTGTTGATCATGAATGAATGTTGATGGATTATACCTAAATTGATTTAGATTGTTGAATTGAATCACTATTCATGTCTAATTGTATTAGTTAAAGGGGTTTTTGGTAACTTATAATGATGGCCTTCAAAGGGCATGTGTTGACCTAATTGTATGCTAAAGTAGAATTGTGCTTAGATTGTTGATCCACTTGAAAGGTGGAGGAGGTGTTTCCTTACTATGTACATTGTGATCATGGCCTTGAAGGCATATATAGTGTGAGGAATTGATGTGTTATCATGATGTTGTATTTATGAATGTGATGTGAAATATGTGTGTGATCTAAATGAATGAATGATGATCATGTTTAGAAGCTAATTGTGTTAGGATTGAATGTTATCCCTCTATTAACACTTGTGAATGATGGTGATTATGTGAAAGGCTATGCTCACATACACACACATACTTGAAAGAAGAATGAATGAAGTTTAATGATAATGGTAATGATGAAGTACTTATTGAAAGGCTATCCTCAATTGTACTCTAATGAATGATAATCACTTGTTGTGAAAGGACATTCTCACAGTAATGGGGTTCTTCTGTGAAAGGCTATTCTCATCTTTGAATCTATGAGCTTTCCAATGAATGAATAAATGTTGGGTTGGGATGGATACTCATCCGAGAGCTGAGGTGGGGTATCTAGTAGCAATCCCTCATCCCATAATGAACTACTGTAATGAATGTAATGTACTCCGTGGGGAATAATGCTAAGCACCGAGAGGATATGGTTTGAGGTGGGTACTCATCCGTGAGTTGAGGCGGGGTACTTAGTAGCAATATCTTGAGATGGATTCTCATCTGTGAGTTGAGGCGGGGTATCTAGTAGTAATCTCCATATCCCATAACTATGTGCCCATATAGGCCTAGCTAGTGATTCCACTTAAGGCTAAACAAACGATGGTCCTACCTTGGGCAAGTAGGAATCCCTTTATCTGGTGAGGGTGACACCGAGATTCCATGTCAAGCTTACATGGTCTATGTCAGTTAAGGCTTACCCCCACAATAATATTAATGAACTATGGCTTCTTAAGGATGTACTACTTAGTGTGGGTGGTGCTATGGGACGCCATCTATGTATTGCACAAGTAGACATTTGAGAGTAATCATGGTGTGTTCCTTATAATGTTAATGTAATGAATGGACTCTTATGATCATATTAATGAAGAATGTTGAGCTTATGTCTTAATGAATGAAGGTGTTCTTAATGAAGTTAATGATTGAGTGACTTAGATGCTTATATGTGTAATGTAAGAATGCATGCTATACTTGGATTGTATATATGAGTACTTTCTTGTTATGACTTGTTGAGTATGAATGTGCCTAGTCTATGGTAACTTCAAAGGAGCACTTAGTGTGAGTAGTAGTATGGGATGCTACTTGCACATTACACAAGTGTGACTTAGAGTTATCTTAGGTGATGGTCCTTATGTGATGAATATGTCTTATGTAATGTTCTGCCTCTTATGTGTGACTATTGTGTAAGGATGGAAAGGTTGTATGATGAGTTCACCTTTGGTGACCTTAGGGTGATGCTTTGGTGTGGATGGTGGTATGGGACGCTATCCATACATTGCACAAAGTGTTGTTTGACGGTTTCTTGAGGTGAAGGGTTAAAGGTAAAGGAAATGGGCTATACGTGGAGTATGTTCTAATGTGAATAATGACTTGTAAGTTGGTTATGAATGAGTATTATGACTCTTATACTTGTGTTTCATGAAGTTCCATCAAAATGGCATTAAAGCATGACTTTCAAACAAAATGTCAGTTTTAAGCATGTTTTTGCATGGCTATCATACTTAGTACTTTATTGTGCTAACCCATTCTTCTTCTATGTTTTTACTACAAGTGTAGGTTCCGGCAATTGATTGCATTCTCTCTAGTGAAGCTTGGATTAGAGTTCTCCAAGACATTTTGGGAATGCCCTCATAGATTGATGACAAGGACATTTCATGTTTCTAGTTCTTTATGTTTCTAGACTATTGTTAAGACTTCAATTGTAAAGGGTCGTGACCCTATCTTGTTTAATGTTTTGTCTAAGATGGCCATGTGAGACTTTAGTATTCCGCTGCTTTATATATAAGTTTTCGATTGTTGGTTTATTAAGAAAAGTTTTAATTCTGTGCTATTTTTATTACCTATGCGATGAATAATTGCTATGAGGATTGTATAAGACCCCTTTGGGGTCAAGTATGCCGTGTCACTTCCGGGGTGTAGTCTCGAGTTGTGAAAACTAGAGCCTTACTAGTGAGTGTGTGAGTTTGTCATGAGGTTTTAGGTGGTTTGATGTTGTCCCGAGCTATGGTTGAGGGGTTTAGGGGTTAAACGTCAAGGTACGACTCCCTAAGGACCACCTTAAGGGTCCTTGAGGAGGACCCTTAGTCTAACCCCCAAGACCCCAAAGAACCTTAAAGTTGGCCAAAATGGGGTGAACCACGGAAGGGGTCCACACCCCGTAGGTCCATCCACAGTCCATTGATGGCCTCTGTGGGAAAGAACATGTCACACCCCGAGAGCACCCCCTAGACGTGACATGGCGTACTTGACCCCGAAGGGATCTCATACATGCCCTTAGCATAATAATAACATAACATAGTAGAAAATATGGGAAATTTAAAACTTTTACAATCAAATTCATTTTATATCAAAATCAAACGGAACTCTTTCTATTACCATGTCTCAAACCATCTATTAAAACTCTTGAATAAAACTCATTAGGACGCAACCCATACAAAATCTAAACATAAAGAAATGACATAAGGAAATAAAGGTTCATCCTCGAAGCTATGAGGACTCACCAATTCTTCAATTCTACTAAATCCTTGCAACTCTAGCCTCCAAAGCAACTCAAGCCTCCAACCCTACATTTGGTTAGAATGTAGGCAATATGCGTTAGTACAAAATGTACCAAGTATGAAAGCTAGCACAACATCATAAGAGCATTTCAAATGGTTAGTCAACATAAGACATAAGCATAAGATATAATGACATAATATAATCATCATAGTAATAGCATGGTCTCCAACATAAGCTTCATATAAACATAAGTCAACATGAGACATAGTTATTGAGCATAGGATATAAGTCATAACCACACAACCATAAATAGACTCTTGGTCATCTTTACCCTCATAGTTTAAGTTCATGGCTAAGTTATAAGTCTTTCTACCATTAGGGTACCATACTTCCAAGTAACCCCAAGACACACTTGTGCAGTGTATAAAAGGTATCCCATACTACCCTTCACACTAAGCATGGCCTTGAAGTCATCTTAATCATATTCACCCTCCTATGGTCTTACTTAATAGTTTACTTCATTAGGACAAAGGAACTACCACCTTAGTCAATGATGTCTTGGAAGGTAACTATGGCAACAACCCAAGCTAAGTCATACTACATAAGGGAACCCTTCACAACTAGCCTCAAGTCATACTTGTGCCATGTGTAGGTAGCATCCCATACTACTACCCATACTAAGTACTTCTTTAGACTATCATGAATGTTCACTGGTTGGGGACTAATCCCTCTAGTCTATTCACCTCTTAAAGGCTACCAAGGAATAACCCCCTAATAGGCTAGACCATGCTATCATTCTACTAACATAACTAAGTTAAGCTAAGCTGACTACCTTGGAAGACACACTAACATGGAAATCCAAGCTATTCTAAGAAAGGTACAAATGTCCAATCCTAAGTACCATAAATAGTCCTAAATCAACTAAGTCATGCTAACCTTACAAGTGTTTTAGGATACAAATGCAGGTTATCCTTAGGGGAGTATGATCCTCAATCCCAAGCTAACCTTAGGGGAGTATGTGTCCTCAATCCCAAGCTACCATGACTAATTTAACTCAAGCAATACTTTACATGCACTTTACAATGAAAGCCAAGCTACCCTTAGGAGAGTATGGATCCTCAATCCTATGCTACCCTTAGGAGAGTATGGATCCTGAATCCTATGCTACCCTTAGGAGAGTATAAGCCCTCTATCCCAAAGCTACTATGAAATAGTCTTGGCCAAACAAAGTTAAGCTACCATAAATGCATCCTAACAATGCTAGTTCAAGCTACCCATGGGAGAATATGAATCCTCTATCCTAGGCTACCCTAACTACTATTAATTCATGCTACCATGATATGCATCCTACAATGCTAAGTCAAGCTATCCCTTAGGAGAGAATAGATCCTCCATCCCAAGCTATCAACCTTGGTCTTAGCCTACTAAGCCAAGCTATACATGAAGGGAAACATATGCCTCAACTTCAAGCTATTGTATCTTGATCTTATCTTACCAGATCAACTACACAAGAAGGGATCATATAAGACAAATTCAAGCTATTCTAGTCTAACATACTTTGATTAATTTTAGGTTCTTATGTCAACCTCGAATACTTCTATGTGAGAGAACTTGATTATCCTAGCTTGTTCATGTCTAAGTGTATAAGAGAAAGATAATACTAGTCATACTTGATCATGAAGGTTCAATTCTAACTTTACCAGTCAAGATTATTCCTATTCAATCAAGTCTAGTTCAATTCATTATTATATGATCCTATCTATGATCAATTACTACACATGACTTTGATTTAGGAAGGTCACTCATGAACCTTCAATTTCACCTCTTATGGCATAAACCCACAAAACATACAACTCATCAAGAAAACTTGGGTTACCCATTGAAATCACATAATTCCATCATAATATCACAATTAAATGCCAAATCAGCCATAAACAAGTACTATCCAATACTTTGGAATGATACCCACCTAAAACCCATACATTGGAAGTAACGCTAGCTTGATTGGGGTTCTTCTTCACAAATTAGGGGAAATTCTAGGGGACTCTATGGGTGGAAGAACCCATAGATGAAAATCTTAACATACCTTAAATCAAAGCCCTAGAACAAGCTCTCAACAATGGACTTTGTTCTTGACCCAAGCTCCAAGCTCTAACTTCTTCTTCAATGGAGGTTCTTCTTAGACAGAGAAATATTTGAGAGATGAGGGATTTGGGTTTTCTTAAAATTCTAGGGTGAATGACTTATTTGAAGTGAACTTAGGTCTAATAACTTTATATAGTTGCTACGAAAGGAATAGAATAATAAGGACTCAACTTGGGAAAAGAACAAAGGACCCACAAAGTTTAAACTTAAAACTATGCACCAAACCCGTCTAAGCTCGCCCTTTGAACCCCTTGGCTCGCCCATTTTTCCAGCCTGTCAGTGCTTCACTATTTAGGGGATAACGTTTTACTCCGAGATCGGAATTGGGCAAACTTGGTGGCGTTGGAAAGAGGACTCAGATACCTTTAATTGGATAGGTAAAGGCCCATCTAATTCGTTTTGAGCGAAGAGATATCATTATTTGAAGTTGACCCTACACTCTAAGTCAAATGAAAACCCTTAAAGTGAAAGCTTAAAATTTTGGACCTTGCCCGTCTAAACTCGCCTTTTGGACACTTGGGCTCACCAAGTGCACCCTTGGTTCGCCCAAATTTCCAGTAGGCTCACTGTTTAGGCAGTCCACTAGGCGAGGTGGGGAACCATTGGGCTACTCACTCATCCTCTTGGGCGACCAAGTGTGCCCATCACCAAAAGTCCCCTTGAAGAACATTGTTTCTTTCACTCTAACTTGCTAGCTTAGGTCCTCGCAACCCTATACCATTCAATAGATAGTCTTCTAGACTACGGGGTCTAACATGTAACTTAACATTCCATTACTAAGCCCCTCATTCAACGCATGAAAAGTCTTATCTACAACTCTTAACCACATACATCAAACCTTAGAACCCTAGCTTGTGGCTCTAGTTTAGTCTACTAAATTCCGGGGTGTTACAATATCTTCCCCTTGGGAACAATCGTCCTCGAATGACCTTTATAAACACTTCTTAAAGGAAACAACTCTAGAGTAGCATCCCAAAATGCATGCACTACATCTAAATGCACACAACCATGGAGGAAAACTTCCACTCCAAGCTAAGCATAATCAATGCAACACAAGGGAGTCGGAACTACATCTACCAACCCAACATGCATGATTTTCTATATCTACTAAATTTCAAGGAGGAACTACCATCTCCTAGCTACAACAAGCTCAACACACACTACATGGAGCCTAAAATGGACAATGACCCAAAGATACTATAACATAAGGCCACACAATGCAATATGGTTAATTCTAACATAACCTACACCTCTTCATAACCACACATACAAGGAAGCCATGGCAATCATATAATTACACAATCACATATAACCTTATTAGGTAGGCACCCCTTGGGAGCAAACCTGCACATGCTTTTCTAAACATCATTCATAGCAAGGACAACATCAAGCCCAACATAACAAGAAATCTGGAAATTTTTCTAAAACATAAGAGAAGCACATACCGGAAGGGAAATGAGGAGATCACTCTTGATCTTCTCTAGATTGGAGAGCATAAGACTTATTCTTCTTTTGAGGCTCCACATCCTCACTACTAGAGGCAACTTGCTTACCCTCTCTTCTCTTAGACTTAAGAACCGTGCAATCTCTCATACCCACTACATCTCTCAAGGTGGAAGTTTCTAGAAATCCCTAATCCATGAACATCAAGGATACTCAACAACCTTGCTACCTAAGCACATCACCTCCCCCTTGGGAGCAATCCTATTCAAACTCTTTTAGGCATCACAAAACTTTCACATCATCACACAAAAGATTCTATACCAAGGTGAATTATACTTCTACCCTTCTTAGAGGATTCTATTCACTCAACTCACCTAGGAATTTCTCAAAACACCATATTCAACCAATCCATCAGCATACTTCAAAAATCCATCATGACTAAGTTGGATTCTACCAACAAGAAATCAAAACCTCATAATCACCTTGCTAGGTAGGCACACTATCCCCCCCCCCCCCCTTGGGAGTAAGCCTACACAAACTCTTCTAAACATCTTTCATCACATAAAGGCAATAATAAAGCATCATCTATACTAAAGACAACATCAAAGTCTAACATCTCAAATCTTACCAAGTCACATAGCCATAATTGGTATCTCAACCAACCTTTCTCCCTCACTCCTTGTAGCATAAACCCTTCTAATAGTCAGATCCTAAAGACCATCAAATAAGGGATAAGAGAGAGAGCTTATAGATCTATGGCAAGACTTGGAGAATGAAGAAGTGAGATTTTTCCTAAGCATCCAATAGCCTCCTATTCATAAATGTGTCACAACTCACACCCATGAATAAGACTCTACTTAGATGAGGTTTGAGACATCCTAACATTTTCCCAAAACCTTTTGCTCTGATACCAAGTTTGTCACACCGCTAGAGCACCCCTTAGACGTGACACGGCATACTTGACCACGAAAGGGTCTCATACAAGCCCTTAGCATAATCATAACATAACATAGTAGAAAATACGAGAAATTTAAAACTTTTACAATCAAATTCATTTTATATCAAAATCAAGCGGAAGTCTTTCTATTACCATGTCTCAATCCATCTATCAAAATTCTTGAATAAAAGTCATTGGGATGCAGACCATACAAAGTCTAAACATAAAGAAATGACATACGGAAATAAAGGTTCATCCTCGATGCTATGAGGACTCACCAATTATTCAATTCTACTAAATCCTTGCAACTCTAGCCTCCAAAGCAACTCAAGCCTCCAACCCTACATTTGGTTAGAATGTAGGCAATATGTGTTAGTACAAAATGTACCAAGTATAAAAACTAGCACAACATCATAAGAGCATCTAAAATGGTTAATCAACATAAGATATAAGCATAAGAGATAATAACATAATATAATCATCATAATATTATCATGGTCTCCAACATAAGCTTCATATAAACATAAGTCAACATGAGACATAGTTAATGAGCATAGGGGATAAGTTATAACCACACAAGCATAAATAGACTCTTGGTCATATTTACCCTCATAGTCTAAGTGCATGGCTAAGTCATAAATCTTTCTACCATTAGGGTACCATACTTCCAAGTAACCCCAAGACACACTTGTGCAATGTATATAAGGCATCCCATACTACCCTTCACACTAAGCATGGCCTTGAAGTCATCTTAGTCATATTCACCCTTCTATTGTCTTACTTAATAGCTTACTTCATAAGGACAAAGGAACTACCACCTTAGTCAATGGTGTCTTGGAAGGAAACTATGGAATCAACCCAAGCTAAGTTATACTACATAAGGGAACCCTTCACAACTAGCCTCAAGTCATACTTGTGCCATGCGTAGGTAGCATCCCATACTACTACCCACACTAAGTACTTCTTTAGACTATCATGAATGTTCACTAGTTCGGGACTAATCCTTCTAGTCTATTCACCTATTCAAGGCTACCAATGAATAACCCCCTAATAGGCTAGATGATGCTATCATTCTACTAACATAACTAAGTTAAGATAAGCTGACTACCTTGGAAGACACACTAACATGCAAGTCCAAGCTATTCTAAGAAAGGTACAAATGTCCCATCCTAACTACCATGAAATAGTCCTAAATCAACTAAGTCATGCTAACCTTACAAGTGTATTAGGATACAAATGCAAGCTATCCTTAGGGGAGTATGATTCTCAACCCCAAGCTATCCTTAGGAGAGTATGTGTCCTCAATCCCAAGCTACCATGACTAATCTAACTCAAGCTACCCTTAGGAGAGTATGGATCCTCAATCCTAAGCTACCCCTCGTATAAGCCCTCTATCCCAAAGCTACCATGAGATTGTCTTGGCCAAACCAAGTCAAGTTACCATGAATGCATCCAAACAAAGCTAGTTCAAGCTACCCATAGGAGAGTATGAATCCACAATTCTAGGCTACCATGACTACTATTAAATCATGCTACCATGACATGCATCCTACAATGCTAAGTTAAGCTATCCCTTAAAAGAGAATAGATCCTCCATCCCAAGCTATCAAATTTGGTCTTAGCCTACTAAGCCAGGCTATACATGAAGGGAAACATATGCCTCAACTTCAAGATATTCTATCTTGGTTTTATCTTACCAAGTCAACTACACAAGAAGGGATCATATAACACAACTTCAAGATATTCTAGTCTAACATACTTTGATTCATTTTAGGTTCTTAAGTCAACCTAGAATCCTTCTATGTGAGGGAATTTGATTCTCCTAGCTTGTTCATGTCTAAGTGTATAAGAGAAAGAGAATACTCAATCAAGGTCACCTCATATAGACTTTACCCCCAAAGCCCTAACAATGAGGGCTACAAGCCCTACTTTCAAGTCTAACTTCATTCTATCATGATCCATGTCTAAATTACAAGCTATTCAATCATATTGTTCATTAGAAGGTGATTCTAGCCATACTTGATCTTGAAGGATCACTTCTAACTTTACAAGTCAAGATTATTCCTATTCAATGAAGTCTAGTTCAATTTATTATTAGATGATCCTAACTATGATCAATTACTACATATGACTTTGATTTAGGAAGGTTACTCATGAACCTTCAATTTCACCTCTAATGGCATAAACCCACAAAACATACAACTCATCAAGAAAACTAGGATTACCCATTGAAATCACATAATTCCATCATAATATCACTAACCTTGAGAGTTCTCTCGAGTCGAGGTAGAGTTAAGAGTTAAGTCTAGAGAATTCTTTCAAGTCATTTTGAGAAGTTTTTTATAATATTTTGAAACTTGTTTTAAGACTTGAGTTCTTGAGTTGAGGAAGAGTAAAGTTCAGTTTCCTTTCTCAAAATAAATATATGGAAACTAAGTATTTCCAAGAGTAAATGTTCTTACGTTTAAGAAAAGAGGAAACACCAATTTCCAAAAGAGTTCATGAGCAGTTTTAAGTACTATCTCTTTTGAGAGAAACCTTTTGAATAATAATCTTAAAGTTGAGGAAGAGGAAATATTTTCTTTAAAACATAATGAGCTAAGTTATATTTTGAGAGTAGTATTGAGCACTGATATTGGAGAGAGTTCTAACAACTCACAGCCCCCATAAACCATGTAGCCAATGTGGGTAGAGAGGGTCATACTTTTTAGATGATTCCTAATTGATTTTTAAGCATAGACTAGTGGATCCACTTAGTTTAGGAGTTCTATATCCCGGCAAGATATAAGACAGTTCTAGCAGCATGGGCGAGACGTTGTATCATCACATAGCTCATAGTGATGGTTGTTGGTTAGAGAATCTCCCAAATAGAGTTATTTTGTAACTTTACATACAAAATGAGTTTTATTGTATTTTTAAATACATTGATTGGTTATCTATTGTTTTAAATGCTTTATATAAACAACACTTTTATCTTCATTTTATATTGCATTGAGTTGAGTATCCATGAGTTGAGTTGAAGTTGAGTTTGTTATCTCCTGTATTCAGATTAGCAAACCAAAAATGATAAAAGAAGAAAAGAAAAAAACAACGAAATATCCAAGTCCACAGAACCCACTATGTGTCCTTATGAGATTTAATCCCCTTAAGTACCTGAGGTTGCAGATTAATTCCTCCAAAGATAAAAAGGATTAACCATTAAAGAAGTAGCGGTACCTCAAACTTTGATAATTTCAACGAACTCAAAATGAGTGAAACGACTCATACATACAGACACGATCGATTTTGTTTTGTAAGACATGTATACAGAAGAAGGGAAGAATTAAATGCATAAAAATGAGAGAAAGCCTCTCTATTTATAGCCAACAAGGGGTAAATGTCAAAACTTTTTGGAGAAAGACCACCCTTCAGAAAGGACACAACCCTTTGGAAAAGGCACAACTTTTCAAAGGGTCACAACCCTTTAGAAAAGAAACAACCTTTCATAAAGGTCACAACCCTTCGACAAAGTAACAACCCTTCAGGAGAGTTACGACCCTTCATTTCCTGTTCACACCTTTAAAACCCAACAATCCCCAACATAAATAGGGAATGACTATTGTTAAAACATATGCATGAAAATTAGTTTGATTCGTAAATAAGGATTGATTGCAACTGGATAACTGGGTTTCCCTTTAAAATTTCTGTAGTGAACATATATCGGATATACTAGGCCAATCGGTAGGTTTAATATCTTTGATCCGTCGAGTTTTGGTGTATACCTAGACAACATAAGTCACACAATCAACCCTTGAACTATTTTTTGTTCTCATTGTTTTGTTCGTATCAGCCATGAACACTTATTGGGTTATAAGTGTGTAGAGAACTGACCTTACCGGATTCTCCTTGAAGTGGCTTACACTTCACATTTACATAAGTGATTTCTAAATGTGTACCGTAGATACACCATTTTATATACCCTATATCAAACTTAGAAATCATTAAAAATTTCTAATATCTTTATCCTTGTTACTGTACATTTTCTTATTATAAGAATAGATCATAAAAAATATTTTGACAATGTTGAACCGTCATCAATGACATTGTTTGATCTCATTGAACCTAAATCTTGGGATCTCTAGTCTTCTAGATAGAGTTACCACAACAATGACTTATCCTCGGTCATAGTCCCATTCCCTTGGATAATCTATCAACTCCCTCTCTAGTTAGGCCTTTTATAAGTGGATCCGACACATTATCTTTGACTTTACATAGTCAATTAGGATAATTCCACTAGAGAGTAGTTCTCTAACGATATTATGTCTATGTCATATATGACAAGACATTCCATTATACATCATGCTTCATGCCCTACCTTTCGCAAATTAACTCTCACAGTGTATGCATACTAGAGTTGAAGGTTTGGGCAAAAAGTCATTCAAGAAATTTTGGAGTCGTCCAACTTCTTCACCAGCCATAATAGAGCTCAGATTTCATAATAGAGCGAGTGATCCATTTCTGTTTGGATGATTTCCAAGAGACTGCTCCTCCACAAAGAGTAAGTACACATCCACTAGTGGATTTTACTTCATTTAACCTGATGATTCAATTTGCATCACTATATTCTTCCAATACTGTTGAATATTAGTTATAATGCAAAGCAATAGTTTTTAAGTATGTTTTAAATACTCCAAAACTCTTTTCATTGTCATCCAATGAGTTTGATTGAGATTACTCGTGATACAAATAAGTTTACTAATAGCACATTCTATATCTTATCACGTACACTTTATGATATATATCATACTTCACAATACTCTAGCATAATCTAATTGTGAGTTGCTTTTTCCTTCATTCTTTTGAAGTACAGAACTCACATTTATTGGAGTCTTGACAATATTGAAATCCAAATACTTGAACTTGTCAAGTACCTTTTCAATCACATCAATAACTTCAATGTCTTTCATATCGAAGTTACTTTCTTTCATATGCTTAGTAGCATTTATGTCAGAAATGTCTGTTTTGATGATCAACATACCATCAACTTAAAAACAAACAATGACCTTGTGATTTGGAGTGTCTTTAATGTAAAAACATTTATCACATTCATTAATTTTGAATTCATTTGCCAACATAGTTTGGTCAAACTTCGAATGTCATTATTTGGGCACTTGTTTTTAGTTCACACAATGACTTAACAAGTTTACACACTTTCTTTTCTTTATCAGGAACCACAAAGCCCTTAGGTTGTTCCATGTAAATTTCTTCCTCCAATTCTCCCATTTTTTAAAAATGTTTTCACATCCATTTTGATGAATTTTAAGGTCATATACCGCAACTAGCACAATTAACATCAGAACTGATGTAATCCTAGTTAGTGGCTTTCATATGCCAAAATAATCGAGACTTTCTTATTGTCTAAAGCCTATGACAACAAGTCTTACTTTGCATTTGTCAATAGTTTTATCAACTTTATCTTCCTTTTGTAGATCCACTTTGAACCCAAAGGTTTGTTTGCTGGAGGAAGATCAACCAACTCTCAAGTATCGTTGCTCAAGATTGAATCTATCTTACTATTGACAGCCTCTTTCCAAAACGTATGAGTCCACAAAGGGCATAACTTCTTTTAATTTATAAGACTTGTTTTCAAAAAGAAAAGTTACAAAATCAAAGTCGAAGGAAGTAATTTGTTCATTGATATTTAGTACACCTTTGAATCTCTTTATTAAGTACATTCTCCTTTGGTTCGTTCCAAGGTCGTTTAGACCCTTTACTTGTCTATCCGACGGTTCATACTTATAACCATAAATCAATTGGCATGCTTTACTATTTGTAGCATATCCAATGAACATTTAATCCACAATATTAGGTCCTATTTTTACCCGTTTGGGAATAGTTCCCTCATTTCCATTTCTCATATGGAATAGACTATATTGGAAATTGTTAGATCACTATCTTTCAAGAGTTATTGCTCATATATACTTTAAGTGGTGACAAGTAGTTCTCTATCAGGATACAACAAATCCTGAACAAACAAAACTTTTTGTTGCTCACTTTCTTAAAAAACAAAAGTTTTTTTAATGTGTTGTTCCCTTTACTAACAAACAAAACTTTTTGTTTCTCACATTGTGAAAGTAACTAGTGCAATTGTCAATAAAAAACTATGAAACACTTTTTCCCATCATGAGATGGTGTTGACTTTATATTACAAATGTCAGTGTAAATCAATTCTAAGGGAATAAAATTTATTTTAACAACACATACTTGACATTTTGAGTTATTACACTAGATTATAGGCAAAACTTCTCAGTTGATTAGTGTTTTCAAGGTTTTGAAATTTGCATGTCCCAATCATTTATATCACAAAAAGTTTGTTTAGAGCTAGTAAGAACAAACAGAAATACTAAGTTTAAAAAGACCTTCTGTGAGGTAACTTTTTCGCACAAATATTTTGTTCTTTACTTTTTATAACATTCTCAAATACAAACATAGTTTTAGAGTCAACACCTTACCATATGTCCGTTTCAGAATGAAATTCCATAATATTCAATTTGTTATAGAATTACGCATGACCATAGTTTCATCGGTCCAATAAGGGCAATATGACCCAAATGTTTGTTTTACAACACAAACATAACATATCACTTTTCACCAATGTTCATGTCTCTACAAATAAATTTATTTTACTAGACATATTTTTTCATGAAAAATCACAATATTCTACTAGTCATATAATTTTGAACGAGTAATATAATATTGTGGTTTATAACTAGGCATATCATATACTAGTAAAGAGAGACTCAACAACCACAATATCAAATATACTCCAAGAATTTTGTGGGTCTAACATAATACAAGAATGTCATTAAATTTCATAGCTTGTACTTTCAAATTTAAATTAGATAGTAAGTCTAATTTTGTCTTTATCACAAGTAAGAACTCCCCACATTTTAAATTTGTTCTCAAAAATATTTCACACGTATTTCAAATTATTTTTCACATATTTTTTCCCAGTCTTTCAAATTGTATACCATCAAAATACAAATTGACAATGCAAAACCTTCTTTTTGAGATTATCAATGGAAACACCCACTGCAGGCACAAAAATCACAAATTTTATGTAACTAGTATTTTTTTCTTTTGTCACAATTAGACAAACCACATAGTATTTAGAATACTAACAATAAAGATTAAATCATTATACAACTTGTTTCTAGTTTAACGATGAAGTTTTTATTTTCTCCTAATCGTTAACTGAATGATCTTTGAATTCTGATGAAGTTTTTATGTTCTTCAAATCAGATTCACATTCAGACAGACTAGTAAAGAAAAAAGGTTTTAATCCCTAGAAACCTCAAATACAACACTTTTTCTAGCTAACGATGACGATTTTATCTTTTTCAAATCATTTAGCCTTAATATTCCTGACAAAGATTTCGTGCTCTTCAAGTCAGAATATTCATTCAAATAGAGTACTTCACAAATTGGTGATGTTTATATATTCATCAAACCAATGCACAATCTGATTTGTTCGTGAAATTTTTTATTCTTCGAACCAAAGGAGTAAAAAATCAGAGGATTTTAGTCTCCTGAAGTCAAACACAATAAAATTTCACATGGAGTAGAAAACTACAAAGTTTTTTTCCTCCTCTAAACATAATACAGATTAATAATTATAAAGATTTATTTTGAGATCATCACATAATGACCATCTATTCTAACATTTATTAAATAAATCTCTCAACTTATAAAGGATAGAAAAAAATTAATAATCAACGTAAATAAAGATAAAACCTGATTTTTACCCCCACTAAATCATATTCTATTTGTCTGCAATGATTCCATGCAAGTCACTTTTCTTGATAATTTTTTTCTTCTTTTCCAAATTCCATCATATTCCAATTTTTCTCGGAAGACATTGGATTTCAAAGAGAGACTAAACTCATGTTCAAATATTGTAAGGAGACAACATCTGTTCGTTTACTTCTTCTCATGGTTATATAAAACCACGAGTATAGGGAAAAAAATTAAACTGCATATCTTATCCTTTATGCACAAAATAGTTGTTCTTATTGAAAAGAAAACTAAAGGTGCAATGATTCACTGCACTCGGGAAGAAAATAAAAATAATTTTACCCATCCAAGAAAAGCTTACTACAGAAAATATACTCAAACATATTAATGTAGTACTAATTCATCCCAAATCACTTTTATCGTATGATAAATAATTCTCTTTTTCTTCTTTTTTTTTCCAACAAAAAGAACACAAAAAATAAAAGTAATTTTCTTACCATAGAAAATACCATCAATAATAAATTTCTTAAGCTTGTTATCTCCTGTATTAAGATTAGCAAACCATAAATAATTTTAAAAAAAGAGAAAAAAACAAAGAACTATCGAATCCACAGAACCCGCTGTGCGTCCTTAAGAAATTTAATTCCCTCAAGTACCCGAGGTTGCAGAATAATTCCTACCAAGATAAAACAGATTAACCATTACTAAAGTAGTGGTACCTCAAACTTCGATAATTTCAATGAACTCAAAATGACAGAAAAGAATAACACATACAGACACGATCGTTCGATTTTATTTTGTAAGAAATGTATTCAGAAGAAGGGAAGAATTCAATGTATAAAAATGAGAGAAAGCCTCTCTATTTATAGCCAACAAAGGGTAAAGCTCACAACTTTTTGGAAAAAGACAACCTTTCAGAAAGGTCACAACCCTTTGGAAAAGGCACAACCTTTCAAACGGTCACAACCCTTTAGAAAAGACACAACCCTTCGGCAAAGTGACAACCCTTTAGGAGAGTCACAAGCCTTCATTTCCTACTCACACCTTTAAAATCGAATAGAGTTGAGTAGAGTCGAGGTAAGTATGTTTCTTTTTTATCTGTTCAAGCTTGCAGGTTATGTTGAGTATTCCCTTTACATGCTCGTACATTCCATGTACTGATGCCATTTGGCGTGCATCTTCTGTAATGCAGATACAGGTAACTAGGATTAGCATCTAGCACTTCGTTGATCCAGTTGAGTTGCAGAGTTGATTGGTGAGCCTCTTTGTTTCTGGAGGATCGCTCAGTTATTTTTGTTCTGCTATTTCAGTTTGTTAGCAAGATCAGGGGTCTTGTGCCAATAGCCCTCATAGTATTAGAGGTTTCATAGATAGATATACTGTAGTTCATGAGTCTTTTCATTTTCACATGTTTATGTTGAGACTTGAGTTGCCTCTTTTGCTAGTTGAATGTTTATTTCTAAAACATTCAAAGTTTATATTTTGAGACAGTTGAGTAAAGTTTATCTTATGTTGAGTAAGTCTTCTGCTGAGAGTTGAGACAGGCGAAAGGTTCGCTTGGGGCCAACAATGGTTCTCCACTGCATGTTACGCCCTGGGTGTAGGCTCGCGGCATGACACGATAAACACCTTTTTCATACTATCCCTTGTTGTCTATAAACAAAGGGGATTTCTCATACTTTTAAACTGCAAATTTTCTAATTTTTATGTTCTTCTTCTTATAAAAGGAAGATTGTTAGGGTTGTTCAATTTTTCAATTACAATATTTTTTGGGTAAATTCGATAGATCAACAAAAACTAATGCAACAAGGAGAATGAAATAACATAATGCCCAATGAGATGACTATCTACATAATTAATATGTAATCATTTTTATAGCCATAAATATACTTTTGCAGAAACTTCTACTTGACTAGAAGTTCAATGATTTATCGTTGCAAAAACTACAACTTGGTGTTCAGGTTGTGAAAAGTCTCAACCCGTTGGAAAAAAATATTTGATCAAAAACTTGTTTGATGAATCCAAACTAGATTTAATAAGTAGTCCTCCGTTTCCAATTTATTTGTTGTACTTTTATTTTAATTTAGTTCAATATAGAATGTTCTTTTTTCTTCGGGATGGGGTTCATCTTTAAGAACACACAGTTAAAAGACATTTTTATATATTCTACATATGATACTTCAATTCAAAACTCTTCTTTATTTTGTAATATATCATATCAAATTAAAATTAGACAAAACTATATCTATATTTTTTATCTAAGCATTGATGTAGATAGCAAAAAGTCAGTTTGCAGAGAGCAATTCACATTGATGCATATACTTTGTTAGATGATTTTTCTTATGCTTGATCAAACATATCTACTCCTCCATAGATTGATTTATAAATGTATTATACGTCTATATATGAAATAAAGAAAATGATGTACATAAAAAAAAAATCAGAAAATTCACCATCCCAAAGTGAAGTGCTCTCCCAATATCTTCTCTCAAAATTTGTGAAGAACATAATAGAAAAAAGTATTATTTTTCCCTTTATATCTACTTTCTTAAAAGAGGAGTGGTTTCAAAAATAATAAAGTAAAAAAATATTTAAAAAAAGAGGCAATTTTTCGGTAGTTATTTGCAATTAAAAAATCATGAAAGTTCCCTAATAGAAAGGAGTTTCAATTCAAAAAATGTAACCAAACAAATAATTTTACAATTTTAATTAGGTAAAAAAAACTTTCACTTGTCTTTTAGACGAGTAACTTTTTTAATACAGTAAAGTTTTTTCTTTTATAAAAATATTGAATTATTTAGCTGTAAAAACATAAATAATTGTGGTGCATTTTGATTAATTACGTTTCAAAGATACTTCATCAAATTCTAAGCGTCAATGGTAGTAAATCAATAACTCAACTAAATGAGTTGGGGTCGAATCCCACAAGGAGCGGTATGTGTTTCAGATTCAATTAGGAAGTATGAACATGGTCAAATCAGTCATATGAATAAAAATTATCGAATAAAGACATTTTCAAATTAAGGGGTGACACGAGTGTCAAATGGGGGATTTGATTTTGATTTACAACGACAAACAGTCACAAATAATACGAATTAACAATAATGACACAGGTTCTTGGGATGTGATCGATTATAGGCAAATATAGACATATGGGTAATTTCAAGTATTAGTAAATAGCTAAATATTAGTGAGTAAGCTAGGCTATAGTGGAGGTAAATTTTTTCTCGAACAATTTACCCCGAATCAAGTGATTTCTCTCGAACATCAACAAGCATGCAAAATAAGAGCAGCCCACACCTTAATCCATTCACTCTCTCGAGCTAAATTTGTTGGATTGGATTTAGGATTCACTCTCTCGAGTTGAACCCAGGTCAAGCCAATACCCACAAACCATCAATCAATAATTTTAGTTCTAAAACCTCTCTCTCAAGCAAGCAAAGAACACAAACATAGAACTGCATTTACAACTACAATGCTTAAATTAAACCACAGTTAATGACTAAACTCACTTCTAAATAGCATTTAAACTAACAATTAACAATACCCATAAACTAAATCAGCCCATAGTCACATGATCACACCCCAAGAATTGGGGTTTTAGGAAGATATTACAAAAAGATAAAAGCAGTTACCAAATTGATTATCCATCAACTAGGTAAGGTAATTTCATCCTTACAATGCTCCAATTTGATGAATTTCAAAGATCCACTTCCAATTTCTCAAAAGTGAATACCTTCAATCCATTAAAGCTAAGGTAAACTACAGAAGACTGTCTCCAGATGCTCAAAAACATAATAATAGATTGTTCTAAAGAGTATTAGATACTAATCTAAACGTTCAAAAACGTATTTATAGTTGTAAAAGATGTGCTGCGAAGAGTCAATTGGCAAGATAAGTCGGGCTTACCGAACCACTCGGCGAACCGCCCTTTGGTCTCTTCCATCGCCCTTTTACCTTGGTACTCAACATCCTAAGGGTCGGTAACTTTGGGCGATCTATCTTGGCTTTGCAGAATCACTCGGCGATACGCCGACTGCTCTTTTTCATCGCCAACTTGGTTCTTTCCTTTAGGGTTTGGCAAACTGGAACTTTAGGCGGTCTGATGAGCCACTCGGCGCCACGCCAAGTGCTCTTGGTTATCCTCTTGCTCGCCCTTCTTCATTTCTTTAGCTTGTTTTCTTCCTTTTTGCCTGTTAGGGTCCTCGCTTCGTTCCACAATCCATATTCCTGGAAATCAAGGATTTAACATCAATAATTGACACAAATTAAGCATTTGAAGACACTAAATCTATGTAAACAAAGACCTAAATGAGTCCAAATCTCGGACTCATCACTGACACATAGGCGCTATCACCTCTCCTATTATATATAGATATATAATATTTTATACTATAATATTATTTTCAGTTTTTCTCATCCAGTATTTTATATACAAATGAAATAATTTATTTATTTAAAATAATATTAGATTTTTATTATTATGTTTCAATATACTGAAGAAAAAATTGTGCAATATTTCGGAACACTCATAACTAAATAATTGATTTGCATTTCAAAAGAAGTCATTTTACAAATTTTTAAACCACCTTCTCTAATCATTTGGCTTCATGTAAATGTTTTGAATAATATATTTATTGGTTTTTTTAATCTGTATCTCACCTATATTTGAGAAAATGGGGACGGTGGTGAGGGTTTATGGGTGTATTAATTTAGAGAGTAGAACTATCATGCCCCGAGCCTACAACTGGACGTGACCGACACTCAAAAATCATTGCTAGCCCCCAAGCGAACCCGTGTCCTGGCTCAATACTCAGCGGAAAACTTACTCAACAATATTGGAACTCAAATGCAAAACTCAATTCATAAGGATATCATTACTATGATAGTTTAACTCAATATAATTTGCAATACTCAATAAACATAAATGATCAACTCAAGTCTTTAAAACATCACAACAGAGATGGAAAAGACTCTTCAACTACTACTGTCTACGAAAACTTTAAATTACTATGATGGAAGTCGGGACATGGGCAACGAAATACTAACAAAACTAAACTACAATTTGAAGTCGTACGGAAAGCAAGGAGGCTCACCAAAGCAAGCAGGAATGCCAAGGGATCAACAAAGCGCCGATTAATGATCTTAAATACCTGTATCTACATCATGAAACTATGCATGCCAAATAGCATCAATATATTGAATGTACCAGTATGTAATGGGAACATTGAATATCAGGACATATAGCTGAGTTGATAGAAATGATAAACATACTCACCTCAACTCAGCTCAACTCAAATCAACTCAATATGAATGCAATAATAAAAGATGCAAGATGTATAAAGCTCTTAAAACAATAGATAGTTACTCGGTGTATATAAAAATAAAATAATAAACTCGTTACTCTTATTTCAGAGATTCTATAACCGACAGACATCACTATGAGCTACGTGATGTTACAACGTCTCACCCATGCTGCCAGAAATGTCCTATACCTTATCGGAGTATAGTACATCCTCAACTAAGTGGATTCTCTAAGCTATGCTTCAAGAAAATAAGAATCATCTAAGAAGAATTATCCTTTACCCATGTTGCAATACATAGTTTATGAGGATTTTGAGTTGTCAGAACCTATCTCCATATCGGTGCTCAATATTAGCCTAATTAATATATAACTCATGCTCATATGTTTAATAACATAACTCTTCGTCAAATTGAAATAATTACTCAAAAATTTCTCTTAAAAGAGATAATTCTCAAAAACTGCTCATTAACTCATTTAGAAATCAAGGTTTCCTCTCCTTTAAAAGTAAAAAGTGTTTACACTTGGGAATACTTTGTTCCATTATACTTATTTTGAAACATGAACCCGATTCTCCTCATTCTCATACTCATTCACTAATGTCTTGAAACAAGTTTTAGAATATTATAAAAGACTTCTCAAAATGACTATAAAAGGTTTCTCAAACTTTACTCTTAATCTTTATATTATTTTGAAATGAAGATTTAAGAGTTATGATTAGTATATATAGGATCTTTCAACGATTAATGAAAGCTTAAATAGTTAGTATTGAAGAGAGAGCGAAGACACGACTTGAAAGACCTCATATGGGACAAAGAACGAAGAAGAAAGGAGCCTGACGACCCTGGTGTACTGCTGGTGCAAGTCGACAAGCCTGAAAATATGAAAGGTAGTTTGTGGTGCACTGTTGGCGCAGAACATCACGCCCCAAAGTACTGAATAGTAATTTGGGCATAATGATGGCGCAGCACCCCACCCTCTGCCTTGATTTTTGACAAATTTTACTTCCTCAATTCAAGGCCTAACTTATCTAGAATCGAATGGTTTGCTCCCAAATTCGTTTAGATTAACAAACTCAACAAAACATATCGAAAATTTACTCAAAATCACTCAAGAACATCACTCATTCAAAAAACCTTCACCTCAAGAACTCAACAAGAGTCCATTGTTAAAGAATGAGGCAAAACCTTAAGAATCAACAAACTTCAATTACGGATCTATGGATAAATTTACTTGATTGGCATGAAGGTGAACAAACCGAACACTATGAAAACTTACATACCTCAAAAGAACAAAGTTCTTGGAGAAAATCCTCAAAGTTTGCAAGAATCTTAAACGTTCTTCTGTTTCTCCTCTAGAACTTCTCTCTAAGAAAACCCTATGATCTTTTGGAACGACTAAAACTGATTCCAATCAGTTTAGACCCCTAAATTTGTTTTATAAAATGTGCTAGGCTATTGAGGTAAGGAAAGACCAAAATACCCCTTCTTTAAATGGATGAATTACATTAATTAGACATTCTGCAATCAAATTGTCATAGCTCCTTCATCCGAACTTGGAATTTAGAAACAAATCATTGGCGTTGGATAGAGAACTCAACGACCTTCGATTTGATACCTCATAAGCCATCTAACTAATCTTTTGGTGAAAGATATGACTGTTTGAAGTTTACCTAAAAATCACATTTGAAGAGTAACTTGTACGAATCTCAATTTAGGTCATTCAAAGTGAGATGTGTTACAATATCTCCCTCTTGGGAATACTCATCCTCCAATGAGATCACTTTAAGTAGAATAGGGTTTGGGAAATCATCTAACACCCAACTCAAACACCCAACATGCAATTCACATAACTTAGCATATCAACTTAAAGAGTACTAAGAAAAGAGTTAGCACCTTAGTTTGGAACTTCTCTAGAACTAAAGAGATATAGGTATCTCTTCTTCATATCCTCCTCAGCCTCCTAAGTAGCTTCCTCAACAAACTGATTTCTCCAAAAGACCTTAACTGATGCAACCTCCTTGGTTCTCAACATGCGGACATGACGATCAAAAATCTCAACAGGTATGTCCTCTTAAGATAGGTTATCCTTAATACCAATATTCTTGGTAGGTATAATAAGTGAAGGATCGCCCATGCACTTCTTCAACATGGAAATGTGGAATACCGAATGGACTGCTGCTAACTCTGCCGGTAGCTCTAACTCATACTCTACATTGCAAATTCTCTTTGATATCCTGTAAGGACCAATATACCGAGGATCGAGTTTCCCCTTCTTGAAAAATCTCATATCACCCTTCATAGGTTAAACCTTCAAGTAAACCCAATCATCCACCTTAAAATCTAAGTCTCTTCTCTTAACATCTGTATAGGATTTATGAAGACTTTGCGTTGTTTTCAACTTTTCTTGAATAATCTTTACCTTCTATATAGCTTAATGAACCAAGTATGGTCCTATCAACCCAGCTTCACCAACCTCAAACCATCGAATAGGAGATCTACAACTTCGCCCATAAAGAGTCTCAAAAGGAGTCATCATGATACTAGAGTGATAGTTATTGTCGTAAACAAACTCGAAGAGAGGTAAGGATCATCCCAATTACCTTTGAAATCGACCACACAAACTCTCAACATATCCTCCAATGTCTAAATCATGCGCTCTGCTTGACCATCACTTTGAGGATGGAAAGTAGTACTCAAATTTACCATGGAACCCAAACCTTTCTGGAAATACATCCAAAATTGTTTGGTGAATTGTGCACCTCTATCTGAAATGATAGACACGGGAACTCCATGAAGTCTAACTATTTCTTTAGTATATAATTTAGCATAATCTTTTACTGAATTGGTAGTCTTTATAGGTAAGAAATTGGCTGATTTAGTCATGCGATCTACAATCAACCAAATCGAATCATCTTGTCTTCGAGAGCGTAGCAAACCAGTAATGAAATCCGTATTAATGATCTCCCACTTCCATTCTGGAAGATCTATATTCTGAGCCATACCACCGAGTCTTTGGTATTCTACTTTGACTTGTTTGCAATTCGAGCACTTAGCAATGAACTCTGCAATACACCTCTTCAAACCACTCCACCAATCAACTTTTCATAATTCACGCGACTTCTATCTGAAACATTGAATATCTTGAATTATGAGCTTCCTCACTGATCCTCTCTTAAAGTTTATCCACCCTTAGTACACATAATGTCATAACCTTAGCCTACATCCTGGACGTGGCTGACACTCGAGAACCATTGATGGACCTCAAGCGTACCCTCATCCTGGCTGACTACAAGCGGAAGACTAATTCAAGCATACATAAACATAAAATTAAATGAAACTTTTAAAAAACATCTTACCAAATCTCAAAAATTTGCTAAATATTCTTAGTATGAAACATACGTTTTAAATAAAATATCTGAAATTGGGACTCTCCAAAACTGTCTTTCTATAAAGCCTCTACTATACAAAGATGAGTGTAGGGACAAGACCCATGACTCCTCAAAACAACTACTAACAACTTATAAAACTGGAGTACTTTGAATGCCACGAGGTCTCACTCATAAGGAAAAGAGCGAATAAAGTGATCTCAACACTCTTGTTGAGGATCCTAAGAACATGTATCTGCATCATTAAAATATGCAGGTCGAATACCATCAGTAAATTGAATGTACGAGTATGTAATATAGCTGAATAATAAATAACTAAAAGAAAGGACTACAATAGATAACAATGTACACAAGCGAATGTAAAAAATTAAAGTAGTTAAATCATTTAAAACTTTACAAAATACCTTCTCATCTCTGAACTCAACATAATAAGTGGTATATAAAAATACACTTTTACTCTGTTGAGAGATTCTCTAATTGACAACCATCACTATGAGCTACGTGATGATACACCATCTTACCCACGTTGCCAGAACTCTCCTATACCTTGTCGGGGTATAGAACACCTTAGATAAGTGGATCCACTAAGCAATGCTTAAAAGCAATAAGGAATCATCTAAAAGGTATGATCTTTTACCCATGTTGGCGAACATGGCTTATGAGGATTTTGAGTTTTCTGAAGTCATCCCCATATCGGTGGTCAACACTACTCCCAATAATATATATAACTCATGCTCATATGTTTAAAAACATAACTCTTCCACTAGTTTGAGATAATTGCTCAAACTACCCTCATAAAAGAGGTAACTCCTTTTGAAATATATTTTGAACTCATAACTCATTTAAAAATCAAAGTTTATCTTTTATCAATGTTAAAACTGATAATTTTTGGAATACTTAGTTCCCTTATACTCTTACTCAATTCATATTTGAAAACTCTTTGTCAAAAATATATCAAAATCATATTGTGATATGATCATTGATGACTCCCAAAGTCATACAGCATAAACATTGATTGCATAACTAGATACCGCACTACTTAAACATTGATGGCATACTCGATTGTCATACTACTCATGTTTTAGAAGCTCTATAATGACCCGAAAAACTAATAAGTGAAACTAGAGCCTAACGAGTTTGTTTTTGAGTTTGTTATGGGGTTTCATGTTGTAAAATGTCTTCCCGAGCTTAGGTTGAGGGGTTAAATGTCAAGGTACGACTCCCCAAGGACAAACCAAGGGGTCCTTGAGGAGGACCCTAAAGCCTAACCCAAAGACCCCAAAGAACCAAAAAGTTGTCAAATTAAGGGGGAGCTACGGATGGGACCTACGCCCCGTAGGTCCATCCATGCCTCGTAGATGGCCTCCGTGGGTCAAGGTCCCAAAATACATGTTTCATCCTCGAACCAAGAAATGCCAGTATGGATCGTGGACCCACCCATGGTCTGTGGGTAGGGTTCGTGAGTCACACCTGTAGAAAGCGGTCGAGATCGGCCTAACTTGGGGTAAATTGGTAAATTCCTTTTTAGGTTATTTAAGTTAGGAGATGGTTATTGGTCTTAAAAGTATTAATGACCCTTTTTCAATTCATTATTTCAAATCACAAAATAGAAACCTCCCACCCTCTCAAAATATTCGCTCTCTAGAAACCACCTTTAGAGGTGTAGGATTCAAGATTTCGCCTTTCTCTCTCAAATTTCGTGGAGTTTCTTCCCTAAAGGCATGGTGGTCTTCATCCTTGATAAAGTTTCATTCAAGGATCCCTATCTAAAGATGATTTCAAGTTTCCAAAATCCCCCAAAAACCTAGAGTTTCAATCTATGCATGGGTTCAATTCCAAAACGTTTCAAAGGTTTATATAGGATGAATTATGAATTGATTGTTGAATTATTGATGAATTATGGTGAATTTCTCTTATGAACCCATGTTTTCCCCCAAAATCCTAAGTTGTGAATTGTGATTGGGAATTGATTGATCAAGAAAGTATATTGAATTGTTTATGTCTATATTGAATTAGTTACTGAATTATGTTAATTCCCTTATCTAATGTAGTATTCTAGATGTTTGGGTTGATATTGATTCATAGCCTTGAAGGGCAATTTCATGAAGGATTATGTATGATTATGATGTGAAGTATATGTGTGTGATCTCAATGAAAGTATTATGATCATGTTTAGCATAGAATTTTGTTAGTATTGAAAGCTTATTCTTAATTTAACACTTATGAATGATGATGATATATGTGAAAGGTTATTCTCACATACGTGTTCATGAATGAATAATGAATGAAGTTTCTATGATTATCTTAATGATGATGTGTTGATTGAAAGACTATTCTCAATTGTTCACTAATGAATGATAATGACATGTTGTGAAAGGACTTTCTTACAATATGGGGATTCTTAGTTGAAGGGGCTATTCTCTTCTTCGAATCTATGAGCTATCTAATGAATGAATGATGGATTTGAGATGGATGCCCTCACGTGAGTTGAGGCGGGGTATCTAGTAACAATCTATTATCTCATAACAAGAACTAAAGTAATGAATGTTAAGTACTCAGTGGGGAATAATGCTAAGCACCGAGTGGATGGTGATATGATATGGAAGCTCTCACGTGAGTTGACGCGGGGTTTCTAGTAGCAATCTCATGAGATGGATGCCCTCACGTGAGTTGAGGTGGGGTATCTAGTAGCATTTTCCCTATCCCATAACTATGTGCCCACATCGGTTATTAGCTAGTGGATCCACCTAAGCTAAAATTACTGGTCCTAATACGATTCTCACAAGAAGAATCTCGATAATATGCGGAAAACAAGAAAGATAGAAGAAGAGACACAAGATAAGAAACAATTGGCAACTAAAGGATGTATTAAATCCAATAACCTCCAATCTAGATCCTAACAAGTACCAAATCTGGATAAATATATAGATAGACACAAAAATAGGAAACAAAGAGCAACCTAAGGGTATATTAAACCCAAAGACCTCACCTCGTTAATCCGTCAAGAAGCACCTAACTCTTAGGAAGACCTCAAGGGAATCAATATCCCAAGCAACCCTCGTTTCTAAACAAGGTTCAACAAAAGCTTACCAAGCTTTTCAACACTCACACACGGAATTTAGGTCTACAACCACAATATTCAAAATCAATCTCACCCTAAAATGAACCCCTAAAACACCTATTTATAATATTAGGCATTATTACATAGATGGGCCCAAAAGTGACCCAAAATGGGCCAATGGGCGAGCCAAGTCGGGCTCGCCTAATGGCTCGGCGATATGCCCAATAGGTTCGGCGAGGAACTCTGGGCGGTCTGGGATCCATCACCCAATCCACTTGGCGATGCACCAATGGTCATTAGCTCTCCTAGTGAGCAGTTTTCCCCTTTATAGCTCCTTGGGCAGTTAACGATCTTGGGAACCCTCGCCAAAGGGTTTTGGCGAGTCGCCAAAGTGTTTTCCAGCTTGTCGAATGGAGCACATTCTTCAGTTGCTCCTCCTCGCTTCGTTAGGCCTCCCACGCTCCAAGCTATCATCCAAGCATGATGTTTCCCAACTGGTAGCTCCTTCAAGGCATTGAACTCCCTCCTTGGCATCCATACATGCCAAACAACCTCCATCCTTGTGAACACTCCATCAAAGCATTGAAGTTCGTGAATAGATAGCCTTGACGTAATCTAATTTACATCATTCTCCCCTTCTTGAAAAGGATTCGTCCTCGAATCCATACCTTGCAAAACCATAGGGGAAGCAAACAGGAACAAAATCCTCATGGCATGAGGGTTAGCGTTAGCAATAACAATTTCATCAGCATGCCAAGGTTGCACAAATTTAACATATAAACAAGAATCACAAATATCAACCAAGGGTTTGTAACCCAGCAAGGCCATAGATTCTTGGCTAAGTAAGAAACACTGACAAAGGGGTAAAGCGTAGGAACCAATACACTTAAACAACCTCATATGTAAGCCCTCATTGGTTCCACATTCAAACACGCACAAGACCTCCCTTATGTCAAGTAGCACATAAACATTCTCAAAACTAAGTGCAAGTGCATAAACAAAGTTAACCCAAATTAAGATTCCATCCAATGCACTAGCTAACTTCAAGAATGTAGTTATTCCCAATTAATGAGCGGGGTCAAATACAAAAGTATTCCCCACACAACTTGGTAAACAAACCTCGTTCAAGCACATAAGATCAAGTAATAACACCAAGTAAAAATCACATGAAAGGAAAAGGGTGTTACTACCATACCCATCACAATTTAGACCAACACCGAGGTCAAATGCGAAGGAAAAATATAGCATCGAGTCAAGGAGACTCTCATTTTCCCCATTGATTCCACTATTAACATAAAATATGGAACCCACACAAACATGAGTATCCTCATATGCAAATAGATAATACAGAAAGGTGTCATGCTCACTAGGAACATCTAAGGTGTTCTCATATGTAAGATCACAACTAGGTTCAAGGATCCTAGCACACATCACTTTACAAGAAGGAACACACAAAGACTTCATGGCAAATTTAAAATAAACTTCACCTTCTCTCAACTAAGAGCTCCTACCCACATAAAATATACGATCGACAAGATCATACTCAAAGCAAGGGTAAAGAAAAGGGCTTAGGAAACTACCCTTCCCTATACACAATGTAGGCTCCTCAATCGGATTGTAAACCCTCAAGAAGGACTTTCCATCGTAGGGAACGGTGTCAACAAATCCATCCAAATGATACTTGTCATCTTGACCAAGCATGACTACACAAGTGCCACAATTTAATTCACTACCGGGGTCAAATGGAAAGGTGATCCATGGACTTGGACCAAGTACTTCTCCCTTTGCCCAATTGGCACTCTCATTTTCCAACATCATACTCCACTCAACAGCATGAGCTTCATCATATGTAAACAAGTAATAGAGAAAGGTGTCTCGCAAATCAACCTCCTCTAGGATGTTTTCATGTGTATGACTACCAATAGGCTCAAAAACATTGGTCATACTATCGAGGAGTGAAACACACCAAGAAGAAGAAGTAACGGAAAAACACACACCACCTTCCTCTTCATTACATTCCTTCCCCACATGAGTACTCTCATCTTCCAAGAAGAGATTTCCATCTTTGGGAGGGAAAGCCTCACACCATAGTGGGTTACTATAACAAGTATAGCTATCAAGAACTATACTACTCTCCAGCTTCACACCACTAGGTACATCACTAGGAGTAATTTCATCATCTTCAAATAAGATATTGTACTTAAAAAGGGGAGGTTCAACCACTAGGGAAGAATTAAAACATGCAAGTTCACCCTAAAAAAGACACATATCATTTTTTGAAGCATTTTCAAGCACATGATCTCTATGAGCAAAGCAAGCAATGGGATCTTCTACAATAGCTATGCTCAAAGAGTCACTCCTACTCAAATGATCAACATTTTCATTAGTACCACCAAATTGAGGTTTCTTAATCACATTACAAGAACCCTCAACCAGTGAACTACACTCGCAAATAGGTTGATCAATACAATTATCATAAGATAATGAACTTTCATTCAAAGCACGGGTGTCAACACTAGGTGGACACAAATTGATCTTGCTAGAATAATCAATTAGGTCATCAATAGGATCAACTAGTGTATCCGCACTCTCAACAAGCACATTATCAACACATGGTAAAGAATCAATAATAGGCTCACATAATGACAAGCTAACATTCACACTTTGTTCATTTGCAATAGTAAAAGGCTAACTTTAGTAATTGTACCTTGACGCCCGCAAGAAAGATTTTCTTTACTCTGAAATGACACTCCTGTAGGAATGTTGGGACAGCCCACAAATGTATCAATCACAAGGGCTTCACGAGGATCCTGCAAAAGGAAAGAAATAGAATGTGGAAGGGAAGAGTAAGACGGGTTAGCTTGCAACTCATGATCCTTAAGGATCAATGCACTTTCGACTCCCACATACTCCATTATCTCTTTATGCTCAGCCAATAACAACTGGGCCTTTCCCTTAAACTTCCTCTTTTCTCCTTCTCCTTGGGCCTCAACCTCCACATGTCCCTCCTCCTTCTTCCTTTTATCCCTCAACTCATACATCTTTCGATACAACTCTATGACTTGGGATGGTGAAATTGGCTTAAGGACATATTTACAACCCATCAACATGACGGTATAGGTGTTGTGCCTTCCATCATGTAATGATGTGTGGCTGTGTTGCCAAGGCCTCCTGAGTAGTACATGACTAGCATGCATGGGAATCACATCACAAGGTACAACATCATGATATTTCCTAATTTGGAACTTAATCAACACATGTTCATGTACTCTCAATTCCTTCTCATTTAACCATTAAAGTGTTTATGGTTTAGCATGCTTAGTGGTGGGAAGCTTCAAGTATTCCACCACAGTCGTGCTAGCAAGGTTGGCACAACTTCCACTGTCAATGATCAAAACACATACTTGGCTCTGGATGAGGCACTTGGGGTCACGACCCAAGCCTAGTGCCTAGACGTGACCGGCGAATGGGGAACCCGAAGGAACCCCAAACAAGCCTCATAGCGTATCATTACACATCCTTGGTCGCAGAAGCAATTAAATGACCATGAGCAATAAGCATAATCAAAGGGGGAAATCGGGACTAAGGGAGCGAGAAAAAGGAAGAAGAAATGATACATAAATACCATAGATGAGTCAAGCTCAAGCATAATACACAACTTGTCCAACACCACCTCTAAACATGAGTACTTAGCGGGGGCCAAGACAAACTACCGGGCTCACCCTCATAGACAAAACATAACTAAAAAGA
>JAJOOR010012731.1:0-46491 GCA_036250505.1 Solanum acaule
TAGTCCCGAATGTTGTACTCTAAAGTATTAGATGGTTTTGAGACATTATGTATAAAGTCTAGAAAGTCTTCCGCTTGCTATTGTTTTTTTTTTTTTTGTGAAATGTTTTCTTGGTAAAGAAAGTTTTAATTCCTTATGGTTTTAGTGTCTATGCGATGAATGAATGCTAAGAGGCTTGTATTAGACCTCTTCGAGGTCGAGTACGCCGGTTACGACTAGGGGGTGCTCCCAGGTCGTGACAGTGATATAACCCAATCAAGGGTTGGGATTGTTCCCACAGGGAGTGGTTTCGAGAAATAATAGAAAAGTAAAACAAGTTCTAATCAATCATACCTATATGCGTTATCGAATACAAACATACTAAAACTAAGGTGTGATGCAAGCGTCAATTATCAATGGGGGGTTTGTATTAACTAATCAGCAAAAACGACAAAAATATAAGGAAACGAGATAGGGAGACGAGATTCATGGGATGAGAAAGGAATATGGGATAAAAGACACTATCGGGTAGATGCTGTTGGTAGTACATAGCTGAATATTTGTAACTAGGCTAGACTTTAGTGGGGCTAAATTCTCTCTCGAGCAACTTACCCCGAATCAACTCGGTTTCTCTCAAACACAGAGTTGCCGCATTTAAGCACAACCTCCGCCTTAGCCCATTCACTCTCTCGAGATGAAAGTGTAGGAGAAGGCCTAGGATTCACTCTCTCGAGAAGAACCCATGATGACCCAATAACCACCGGCAATCGATTTAGTAGTCTTAGTTTTAAAACCTTTCTCTCGAGCAAGCCAAAAACACTAAGATGAAATCATATTTGCAACTACAATCTCATTAAGTTCAAACATAACTACTAAACGAAATCACATTTAAACATCGAATATACTAACAATAAGCAACACCCAACAATAAACTTAACTCATATTCACAAAATCACACCCCAAGAATTGGGGTTTTAGCTAGACATGAAAAAGAGATAGAAATCGATGCCAACAAGTGTTTCCATCAAGTTGGTACGATGAATAAAGTCTTTAAACACGTCAAGGATGAAGATTCTTTGAGACCCACTTCCAATTTCTTGGAATTGAAAATCTTCAAATCTTCAAGTTCAAGCACAATGTCTCCAAAAAACTGTAAGAACTAAAACTGAAAATATTCTCCAAAATAATATCTCTCTAAAATCTGATGTCTGATACTAAGCTAACAATTTCAACAAATATTTATAGTGTTTGAAAATTTATGCTGCGAAGGGCCATTCGGCGCAGTTAGTCAGGATCGTCGACACACTCGGCGATCCGCCCTTTGGTCTGGTTCATCGCCTTTCTGCTTTTGCCTTCAGCATTCTCACGTTTTGAGGCATTGGGCGATAGGGTGCTGCTTCGCAAAACTACTTGGGGATGCGCTGACTGCTCCTTTTCATCGCAGACTTGACCTTCTCCTTCAGGGCTCAACACACTGGAACATTCGGCTGAATTTAGGACCTTTCAGCGACTCGCTTAATGGATTAGGCGATCCTCAGGGATTCCTTTGCCGTTCTTTCAGCCGCTTTGTTCTTTTTTTGCTTGATAGCATCCATGCTTTGTCTCTCAATCCAAATACCTAAAACTTAAGGGCTTACATCAGTTATTGAGACAAAATATGCATTTGAGGACACTAATTTTATCAAAATATAGCCCTAAATGAGTCCAAATTATGGACTCATCAACACCCGTAACTTAAACTTTTGCTTGTCCTCAAATAAAACTCAAGTTCAGCAGTTCAAAAGGGATGTCTCAAACAGTGCTACACAAGACTCAATCATGAATGTACACAATAAGGCTCAAATTACTCATGCAAGGATCAGTTGTATACTCAAAGACTCAAGTTGTGATACACCATTATCAAAGATTCTCAAGCTCACTATACTTGCTTCAAATGCAAGTTCAAGCTTAATAAAGGAACAAATGCCCTCACACAAAAGAATGATTCCATATTCACACACAATGGTTTAACAATTTAAAGTTTCGGAATCAAATGCAACGCTCACACTCACAAAGAAGAATACAATGCATGGTTTCACCCATAGGTTTGCCCGTATTTTCCAATCAACAATTTTTTCAGCTCACTTAAGATCAAAAAGGTCTTCTCAAGCTTGTAATGGGGCTGAGTGTAATGGTATGGTCATTTAGACTCAGTGACTTTCATCCTCGTGAAATGTGGTGCACACAACATTCCCTTTCCTTTTCATTCATCATTTTCTTTAGTGCTCATAAGTCATCCCATTATTCACTTTTCATGGCTTGTTCGGAAACCCCATTTCTTTTGGACTTTATTCCACAAATTTTTCATTCTTCTTCTTTTTCTTCCTTTTCTCTCCCTTTTTTTGTATGGAGGGGTTCCATTTTTCTCAACACCATAGGTTAAAGGGGACTTTTCTTGCACTTCATGACTTGTCTTCTCTTTTCACCACACCCCCAACTTACGTTTTGGTCTAAGTTGGCTATTCGATCAACCACAATTCAAGAAGATTATAGGTAGTGGATTAAGGAAGGTCATGTTTTCATCAAGTTTCTTCCAAAGAAAGGTAAGGCTCAAGGGGTGCACTCACAAGGTAGACCACAAAAGAGGTATATGTCAAATTGGCTCACACTCTTCGACATTGCCTAAGATCATATCAAGAGATAGCCTTACTTAGTCGACCGGACCAATGGGGCAAATTCTAGGTGTTATCATGCATGGTTGGCAGTAAGCTCATCACACAAGGCATCGACACCAAAGTCAAACAAGACTCCACACTTTCGCTAGTGTGCAACGTTCATCACAAGAGAATCAATTCTATAATTGGCTAGTCACAACGAGATGCAAAGAGTTCACATATTGACTATGTAACTTCATTTGGACTCATCGTAGCCGCACATTCATGTTTGTTCGATTATGAGCACTATCCAAGTCATCGGTATTGATAAAAACCGATACTTAAATTTGCAAGAGAACTACCACATTCAACACAGAAAGGGGTGGCAAAATTATTTTTGGATGGGTCAAAAATCATTTTCAATTTAAAGGAAAAGGAGCCACAAGCTCAAACATCCGCTAAAAGCAGTGCAAAACATAATACTATGGCTCACAACCCAAATACACAATCAAAACATGAACATTAATATTCATACAAAAGGTGGGCCTCACCCCACCACAAGTAAAAACCATTTGTCCTCAAATGCAAATGCAGTAAAGTATCCAAAAGTGAAAGAAAGTAGGATAGAGAGGGAGGTAAAGAAAGGATCCTGTCTATGCAGTCTCTCCATCTTTCTGGGCCTCAGTGCCCTGTGTAGCAGTCTATACTTGGGCATCAGTGCCCGGAATCACCTCATAAGCAACAACTCCACTAGAGACAGCTATGGAGGTCTGGAAAATCTCTGAATATGTTCTCCTCCTGTACCCCAGTTTGCTCCTCATCGATTTCAACATCCGACTCCTCAACTGTAGGCTCATCTCGATGTGCATCGCCGGTAGTATCCGAAGGAATCCCCGAGGTCTCAGGATCATCCACGTCATTTGCATCTTGAATCAATGAATTGAAGTTGGTAGACTTCAAATAGTCTACGTCCTTCCTCAAATATGCTACCTCGGCCTTCAAAGCCGGAACCTCAGAGGTCTCCCCCTGTCTCACAAGTTGTGACTCTAGTATCCAGATCATCAGCAGAAGCCCGGAGAGGGGTTAGAGCAGCCAAAATAGTACTCTGAATCATCCCAGGGATGGATCTCTCCGATCGAGTCATCCTCACATCAGCTGAATAGGCCAGATTCCCCATCTTTAGGATCATCGCCTGAGTAATCTTGACTGGCTGGGATGAGGTAGAGGTGCCCGAAATCTGTGAAGAAGTAGAAGTGGAAGAAGTACCTGACGGCCTAGAGGCCGGAGTAGGTGAAGATGCCTCTGCAGGTAACGAATCAACATCAACTTCTGGAGAAATATATGCTTAAGCTGCTCTCCTCCCATCAGCCTCCTCTCGTATGTACTCGACCTTAATACGCCGGATGTCAGTGGAGGAAGAAGGGGTAACCTCAATATCTCTCGCAACATCCCGAGGTACTTCAGCACGTTTGCACGACTCAATGACAGGGACCGGGAATGGTAGAGAAGTTTGTATCTACTTGGCTCTCATGGCCATCTCTTGTGAAATCAGCAGTCCTAGGTCAATATGCTTCCTGGTTATGATGGACCCTAGGCACACTGCCTTAGAATGGCGGAGGACAGACTCATTCTGGGACGACATAATGGTGCTGCTGATAAAGCCAAACTAGAACCGGGTAGCAATACTCAAATCCCTTTTATCAATAGGGGTGCCTACCTCAATCCACCTCAGGGTGGTATTAGAAATCAAAGGTGCTAGCCACCCCTTCAGATCATCCAAGGATTGAGCAACGGGAAATCCATCATATGGATGTGTAGAGTGCAGATCTCTACCTAGTACAACATTAATGTACTCACTGCTGCACCCGACCTCCTTGCCTTGGACTATGACCGCCTTAATCGGTCTGAACTCATTGGCCTTCTTCTTGCTCTTGGGAACCAGATCACCATAAGCTGTGTAAAACTCATGAACCCAAGAAGGAATATAGGGGCCTCGAGGCCTAGTGAACTATTCAAACATGTGGAGTTGGAGGGTCTCCCTCGCATCTGAATACTTCCCCCCCAAACCTTTTGTAGAAAGCAACTTTTCCTCGAGGATGGTTCATAAACCATCACCTTTTAATCTATTCAGAAGCCTAGGAGGACGAACAACATGAAGCACATGGGTCACAAGAGGTACCTGAGCTGGCACTGAATCTGTTGCAGGAGGGGTGGCAGTTGAGGGAACTCTGGTGGATCCGGGTTGAGATCTAACCCGGATCTCATCCCTTCTGGAGATCAAAGGTTGCTCATCTTCAGGCTCAGACAAATCATCCTGGGTGTTAACAACCACTCTCTTAGTTGTGTGCTTCTTTCTTTTGCCTTTGTCTCCTGGTGGAAGTTCTTGCCTTCTCTTCTTTGGAGGACCTGATCCTCCTTCGTTTAAAGTAATGCCCCGTGCTTTCTTCTGGGGTGGCCTATCTAGATTTTTTTGCACCATATCTGCAAAATATTGGAGAAAAGTTAATAAAGAATCACATCATAGAATAGAAAAATTAACTGCAGAGAGACTCGCCGATCAAGTCGGCGAATTGCTGAATCTCTTTGGCGGGCTAGATCGGGCTCGCCGAAGGGATTGGCTCAATAATTATAGCAAGTCAGCGATGGGAAGGTCCTTTCGGAGAGCAAGGGATTGTCCACCGAAAGTTATAGTGCTACAAGGTTTCAGTGGTGCAGACAAAAGGCGAACAAGAAGCCTTTCGACGAGTCGCCGAGTACTTTTGGCGACATCAGGCTGCTCACCGAAAGTTACAGAATCATTCATCAACTGAATCATGAAATTAAGGGTGAGATAGGGACATTAGGCGAACCGCCGAGTGGTTCGGTGAGCTCGACCCAGCTCGTCAAACAGTTCAACGTGCCTATTTTGAACCCAACTTCTCGAATTCAACACCCCAACCCCTGAAAACAAAATCAAAGCATGCACTAGTACAATTAAGCTCAGACCCATAACACCCATCACCCCGAGATATTCAAATTTGTCTCGATTTTGCCAAATTGGCCATTTGACGCCTTTTGCCCTTAAGAATGGTGTCACCCACTTTATCATTGTACAATTTACGTCATTTAGCACAAATACAGGTTACTCAGACTTCACCCTACCAATCTAACCAACATGCAAGCATACCCCACAAGATTTTACTCAATTTAAGACACAAATTTACGGGCATTTGACGATCAAAATAAATATCGACAAGATTGTCAAGTTTAAAAATAGGCATATTCAAAACAACTAAGATCAGAGAGGCCCAACACACATCACTAAGATAAGATCATTTGCAAATGAGTACACAATACGATAAAAATGAACACGGGATTCAGAAAACCAATCTCTTATGCCGAACAATATAAATTTGAGATGCTAGGCGGCAAACTTTTCCAACTCTGAGCACAAATCAACAACCAAAATAACTATGGAATGTAAGAATGTTGAAGATACTAACTTGGTGTGAGTTTGTGAAGTTTAAAAGCGAAGGAAAGTGAAGAGTTTGAAATTCTAAAACCTTTGGCCATAAAAAACCCTCCAATACGTGTCCCTTCAGCGACGTTAGTCGGACTCGCCGATCCACCCAGCGATTTGCCAAGTGGTCACTTACCCCGTCGACTTTTACAGGACCTTTAGTTACTTTGGGGGTCCAAATGGTGGACAACATCAGGATCGCCGACCTATTTGGCAATTCGCTGAATGGAACTTTTAGTTCGCCAAATGCAATTTCCACACACTTTCCACACTTTAACCTGTAAAATCAACACACCATTATTTTTGAAAATGGTTTAAAGCGATAAAACCTTGGGTTGCTTTCCAAGAATCTCCTTAGTTAACGTCGTGTCACGATGCAAGTTAAACCTAAACATCACTTTTGGGGTTAGCCAAAACATAACTTGGCAACCCCCTACTTTGTGGTGGGTGGAAATGAGGCTTCACATGACCCGTAAGGTTCTTGAGCAGCTGAATGGATTTGGAATGAGAACCAATCATCTGTTTCATCACTTCGATGTTCTCCTTCATCTCTTCCAGCACCCTATCATGCTCACTTACCTTGTTGAGAATGATTGAGAGCATTCCTTCGACACGTTTACCCTCATTGTCCTTGGGCTTTCTTCGCTCATGAGGTGGGACGTATCTGTCCTTCCATTTGCATTGGACTTCAATCTCCGCTATATTTTTGGTCAACTTATCCATCTGAGTCATCAGTGTGGCCAACATGAAGTCCTTCTCTACTTCTTGGTTTGCTTCAGCCATGTGATTAAGCAGGTGGGCTGCTATTGCATAGGGCTACTGTGTAATACCACCCGAAATGAGTTGGTTAGCCAATGCCTTGTTTTCGGGACCAAGACTTCTATAGAAGCAATCCAGGAGGACTATATCAGGAATATCATGAGTGAGGCATCATATCAGAAGCGATTTAAACCTTGCCCATGCTTCACCTTCCAATTGTTTGAAGGTTAGAATGCGATCCCTGAACATCATTACTTCTAATGGAGGAAACTCCATTTGCTCACGAGTATTGCTTAACATACTCACCTCCTCTGTTTCAAAGCTCAAACAAGCCAAATACAAAACTAAAAATTAAATAAGTAGACTACGACTAACAAAAATGAAAATCCTACTTAACTCAAAATTATCAAGTAACACCACTCCTCGGCAGTGGCGCCATTTTGACTTCACGTATCAGGACACTACTTCGGTTCAAGTGCCAATGATTGCGTGTAGTGATATAACCCAACCAAGGGTTGGGATCGTTCCCACAGGGAGTGGTTTCAAGAATTAATAGAAAAGTAAAATCAAGTTCTAATCAATCATAGCTATAAACATTATCGAATACAAACATACTAAATCTAAGGGGTGACACAAGCGTCAAGTATCAATGGGGGGTTTGTATTAACTAATCAGAAAAAACAACAAAAATATAAGGAAACAAGATAGGGAGACGAGATTCTTGGGATGTGATAGGAATATGGGATAAAAGACACTATCGGGTAGATGCTATTGGTAGTACATCGCCGAATATTTGTAACTAGGCTAGACTTTAGTGGGGCTAAATTCTCTCTCGAGCAACTTACCCCGAATCAACTCGGTTTCTCTCGAACACCGAGTTACCGCATTTAAGCACAACCTCCGCCTTAGCCCATTCACTCTCTTGGGCTGAAAGTGTGGGAGAGGGCCTAGACACTCTCTCTAGCTGAACCCATGACGACCCAATAACCACCGACAATCGATTTAGTAGTCTTAGTTTTAAAACCTCTCTCTTGAGCAAGCCAAAAACACTAAGATGAAATCATATTTGCAACTACAATCTCATTAAGTTCAAACACAACTACTAAACAAAATCACATTTAAACAGCGAATATACCAACAATAAGCAACACCCAACAATAAATTTAACCTATATTCATAAAATCACACCCCAAGAATTAGGGTTTTAGATAGACATGAAAAAGAGATAGAAATCTATACCAACAAGTGTTTCCATCAAGTCGGTACGATGAATAAAATCATTAAACACATCAAGGATGAAGATTCTTTGAGATCCACTTCCAATTTCTTGGAATTGAAAATCTTCAAATCTTCAAGTTCAAGCACAATGTCTCCAAAAAACTCTAAGAACTAAAATTGAAAATATTCTCCAAAATAATATCTCTCTAAAATCTGATGTCTGATACTAAGCTAACAATTTAAACAAATATTTATAGTGTTTGAAAATTTGTGCTGCGAAGGACCATTTGGCGCAGTTAGTTGGGATTGCCGACACACTCAGCGATCTGCTCTTTGTTCTGGTTCATCCCCTTTCTGCTTTTTCCTTCAACATTCTCACGTTTTGAGGCATTGGGCGATAGAGTGTTGCTTCACGAAACTGCTCGGCAACGCGCCGACTGATCCTTTTCATCGCAGACTTGACCTTCTCCTTCAGGGCCCAACACACTGGAACATCGGCGGGATTTAGGACCTTTCGCGACTCGCCTAATGTATTAGGCGATCCTAAGGGCTTTCTTTCGCCATTCTTTCAGCCGCTTTGTTCCTTTTTGCTTGATAACGTCCATGCTTTGTCTCTCAATCCAAATACCTGAAACTTAAGGGTTTAGATCAGTTATTGAGACAAAATAGGCATTTGAGGACACTAATTTTAACAAAATATATCCTTAAATGAGTCAAAATTGTGGACTCATCAACCACAGACCGTTGGTGTCTTTCGTGGTTCTTGCACCAGGTTCTGGAAAGCTACATTTTTTCTATTTTCTTAAAATCCAAGGTGTTACAATATCTCCCCCTTGGGAACATTCGACCTCGAATAAAGTCTAAACAAGCTGAGTATGGAGGGAAGGAGCTGCAATCCCTACCACTAAGTTCTAGAAACTGATATTTAACTGAACTGAGTTCCAAGAACATGCATATATGCTGAAATGCAAGAACAATTGAAGGAATAAAATACTAAGACTGAATTTATGCATGAGTAAACTGAGACACTGGAGAGATAATATTACATGAAGCTTAAATGGAATCGGAAGGAAAAAGATGAGGGTACTTGTCCATTATGGCTACTGCTGCTTCGCGAGTAGGTCCCTCTAGACTCCTCCACAAAACCTTTACTGAAGCGACTTTCTTATTTCTCAACCTACGTACCTGACGGTCAAGAATTTCAACTGGCACTTCTTCATAGGTGAGACTATCTTTCACAACCACACTCTCTAATGGTACTATTGATGCCGGATCAGCCACACACTTCTTCAACAAGGAAATGTGAAAGACTGGATGAACTGCTGCTAGTTCTGCTGGCACCTCTAACTCATATGCCACATTACAAACCCTTTTCAAGATTCTGTAAGGACCTACAAATCTAGGTCTGAGATTCCCTTTCTTGCCAAATCTCATTACCCCCTTCATAGGTGACACCTTCAGAAAAACCCAATCATCAATTTCAAACTCTCAGTCCCTTCTCCTCACATCTGCATAGGACTTCTGGCAACTCTGGGATGTCTTTAATCTATCATTGATGAGTTGAACTTTCTCCATAGCTCATGAATCAAATATAGCCCTATCAAGGCTACTTCACCTACTTCAAACCAACCAATTGGGGACTTGCATCTACACCCATATAGTGCCTCATACAAGGTCATCTGAATATTGAAATGAAAGCTATTATTATAGGTGAACTCTATGAGAGATAGGTAATCATCCTAACTACCTTTGAAATCGATCACATAAGCTCTCAACATGTCCTCTAAGGTCTGAATGGTATGTTCTGCCTGACTATCCGTCTGTGGATGAAATGTTGTACCGAGATTTACCTGAGTACCAAGACCATATCAAACGATTTCCAGAAATGAGAGGTAAACTAAGGACCTCTATCTGAGATGATAGACAAGGGAACCCCATGCAATCTGACTATTTTATTGATGTAGAGTTTAGCGTAGTCCTCCGCTGAATCTGTAGTCTTGACCGCCAAGAAGTGAGCAGACTTAGTAACTATGTCCACTATTACCCAAATGGAGTCATGCTGTCTGCGAGTACGAGGTAAACCCATAATGAATCCATGTTTATCACTTCCCACTTCCATGTAGGAATGTTAATCTTCTGAGTCATACCTCCTAGTTTCTGATGTTCTAGCTTCACCTGTTGACTGTTAGGACACTTTGCCACAAAGTTTGTGATGTCTCTCTTCATGCAGTTCCACCAAAAGACTTCCCGCAGAGCACGATACATCTTAGTGGCACCTGGATGAATAAAATATCTGGAATTATGAGCTTCTGTAAGGATTTGTTGCCTCAACTCACCCACATTAGGAACACATAAGCGACCTTGGTAATGAAGCACACCATCTTCCCCTTGGGAGAAAATCTCAACTTTCTGGTGATGAACTGTACCTTTCAACTGAAGTAATATAGGATCACTATCTTATTTTTCATTAATCTTCGCTACCAATGAAGATTCTGATCTATTCTGAACTATCACCCAACTATTTGATGTATCCGTAAGGCAAACTCCTAAGCGAGCAAGCTGGTGGACATCTTTGGCTAGCTCTTTCCTTTCTTCCTCAACATGTGCTACACTACCCATAGACAGCCTGCTAAGAGCATCAACCACTACATTGACCTTACCAAGATGGTAAAACACATTAATGTCATAGTCTTTAATGAGTTCAAACTATCTCCTCTGACGAAGATTCAAGTCTTTCTAGGTGAACACATACTGGATGCTCTTATGATCTGTGAATACATCAACATGAACACCATATAAGTAGTGTCTCCAAATCTTTAGGGCAAATACTACGGCTGCAAGCTCGAGGTCATGAGTCGGGAAGTTCTTCTCATGAACCTTAAGTTGTCTAAAGGCATAAGTTATGACCTTACCTCGTTGCATCAACACACAACCTAGGAAGACCCTAGATGCATCACAATAAATCACATAAGAATCTGAACATCTAGTAGAGTCAAGACCGGAGTTGTAGACAACATAGTCTTCAGTTTGGAGAAGCTTTTCCCACACATATCTGACCACTAAATTTGACCTTCTCAGTCAACTTGGTCAATGGGAAGGTATGGATGAAACTCCTTCAACAAATCTCCTATTATAATTGGTCAAACCCACGAAACTTCTGATATCTATTGGAGAGGTGGGTCTGGTCTAGTGCTGTACTGCCTCAATTTTCTGAGAATCTACTCGAATCTCTTCACTGGATACCACATGACCAAGCAAAGTGACCAACTGCAACGAGAATTCACATTTGCTGAACTTAGCGAATAACTGGCGATCTTTGAGAGTTTACAAAATGACTCTTAGTTGAGTCACATGATCCTCCTCACTCCGGGAGTAAATGAGGATATCATCAATAAAGACTATGACGAATAAGTCCAAATACTGTTTGAACACCCAGTTCATTAAGTCTATGAAAGCTGCAGGAGTGTTTGTTAGTCCAAAAGACATTACTACAAATTCTTAATGACCATACTGAGTCCTGAAAGCTGTCTTCAGAATGTCACTATCTCTAACTCTGAGCTGATGATAACCATATCTGAGGTCTATCATAGAAAAACAACTAGCACCCTGAAGTTGGTCGAACAACTCATCAATCTTGGGGATGGGATACTTATTCTTGATGGTGACTTTGTTCAACTAATGATAGTCAATGCACATTCTGAGAGAATCATCTTTATTTTTCACGAACAACACTGGAGCACCTGATGGATAGATATTAGGAAACCCTTATATAAAAGGTCTTTCAACTTCTCCTTCAATTCCTTAAGCTCCGCTGGCGCCATTCTGCAAGGAGGAATTGAAATAGGCTGAGTATCTGGAGGAGATCTATTTCAAAGTCGTTTTTCCTTTTGGGAGGAACTCCAGGTAGATCTTCTGAGAATACTTCTGGAAACTCATTTACTATTGGGATTGACTTAAGAGTTGGGGTTTCAAAGTTTGAATCCTTAACCCAAACAAGATGCTAGATGTACCCTTTTGAGATCATCTTCCTAGCCTTAAGGTAAGAGATAAATCGACCTATAGGCACTGAGTTACTACCCTTTCATTCTAAGATTGACTCGTTTGGAAACTGCAATAGAATGATTCTAGTTCTACAATAGACTAAGGCATAACATGAATCTGACCAATCCATGCCTAGAATGATATCGAAATCTACCATTTCTAACTCTACAAGATCTGTTGAAGTGATTGATGAGTCCTGGATGTGGACTCATTTATGGCTTTGTTTATATAGATTTAGTGTCCTCAAATGCTTAATTTGTGCCAATAACTGATGTTAAATCCTTGATTTCCAGGTATATAAATTGAGGAACAAAGCAAGGACACTAACAAGCAAAAAGGAACAAAACAAGCTGAAGAAATGATGAAGGGCGAGCCTGAGGATCACCAAGAGAACTCGACGTGTCACTGAGTGGCTCATCTGACCGCCTAAAGTTCCAGTGTGCCAAGCCCTAAAGGAAAGAACCAAGTCGGTGATGAAAATGAGTAGTCGGTGGATCACCGAGTAGTTCCACGAAGCCAAGATAGATCGCCCAAAGTTACAGATCTTGAGGATGTTGAATGCCAAGGCGAAAAAGCGATGGAAGAGGACAAACGGCGACTCGCCAAGTGGTTCGGTGAGCCCAACTTACTTCACCGAATTGCCCTTCGTAGCTTATTTTCGGCGACTATAAAGTAGATTTTGAACATTTTAGTTAGTATCCAGGAACTTATATTTAGTATTGTTTTGTATCAGAATACTTATAACTTTTCTCTCTATAGTTTTTCATAGTTTTGAAGAATTTGAGAAGTTAAATTTGGAGATTTTGGAAGTGGGTCTTTAAGATTCATGAAATTGGAGCATTGTAAAGAGGAAATCACTCTTACCGAGTTGATGGATAATCAATTTGGTAACTGTTTTTACCTTTTTATAATGTCTAGCTAAAACCCCAATTCTTGGGGTGTGATCATGTGATTATGGGCTTGATTAGTTTATGGGTATTGCTAATTACTAGTTTAAATGCTATTTAAAAGTGAGTTAAATCATTAATTATGGTTTAATTTAAGAATTGTAGTTGCAAATGAAGTTCTATATTTGTGTTCTTGGCTTGCTCGAGAGAGAGGTTTTAGAACAAAGATTATTGATTGATGGCTTGTGGGTATTGGGTTGACCTGGGTTTAGCTCGATAGAGTGAATCCTAAACCCAATACCACACATTTCGCTCGAGAGAGTGAATGGATTAAGGTGTGGGCTGTTGTTCATTGTCATGCTTGTTGATGTTCGAAAAAAATCACCTGATTCGGTGTAGTTGTTCGAGAGAAAACTATCTCCCTTATAGTCTAGCCTACTCACTGATATTTAGCAGTTTACTTGTAGTTGCAATTACCCATATGCCTATATTTGCCTATAATTGATCACACCCCGAGAATCCTTTTCCCTATTGTTATTTCAAATCGTTTGTGATTGTTTTGTAGTTGATAATCTAAAACCAGAAACCCCCATCCGACATTCGTGTCACCCCTTTTACTTGATTATGTCTTTAATCAATAATTTCTATTCCTATGGCTGATTAGATCACATTCATACTTCTTGATTGAATTTAAAACACGTACCGCTCCCTGTGGGATTCGACCCCAACTCATTTATTTGGGTTTTATACTGATTTACGATTGTTGAACACCTAGAATTGGATGAGGTGTACTTGAAATGTTAAATCAAAATAGCGCCGCTGCCGGAGAGTGGTGTTGTTTAAAATTCTTTTGGTGAAGTTGAATTGTATGCTTGTTAGTCATAGTTGAATCTACTTACTTTTAGTTTTGGTTTTCTGTTTCTTGTGTTACAACAGAGGAAGAAATGAGTGTGAATGGAAGCAATGGTAGCCAAGTGGGCCACCAAGATGACATCGGGAATCTCAATGATGTCAATGAACCGAATGTCAATGACCCTAACCAAATCGGTAGTGTTTGTGCCATTCGTTTGCTTCCAATTGAAGGAAACACTGTGTTTCACATTACAAGCACCATGTTGCAACTCCTACAACTGAAGGGTTTGTTTGTTGGGCTGGCTCATGAGGATCCCCATGGGCATATAAGGAATTTTGCTGATGTTTGTGGACCGTTCTCCTTTAAGAGCATATCTCAAGAATTGGTCCGGCTGAGGTTGTTCCCATTTTCTCTAATGGGAGAAGCATGCAAGTGGTTGGCTGAGTTGCCAAGAGATTCTATCACTTCGTGGGACAAGCTTATTACCCCGTTCCAAGTGCGATTTTTTCCACCTTCGAAGATGATGACTCTTTGGGACAACATCCAAAGCTTCAAGTGCTTGGAGGGTGAGCCAATCCATGAGACTTGGCTAAGGTTTAACAAGATGGTGCTGTAATGCCTAACTCATGGATTGCTCGATAATGTACTGCTGCAATACTTCTACATAAACCTCGATTCGGTGAACAAGGGAGTGGCTCAACTTTCTTTGGGAGGTTTGATGCAACAACCTTATGTAATAGCAGCTCAACTTCTTGATGGCATGTCCAAGATTAACCGGGAATGGTACACCCGCGAAGATCAAGTCTCTCCTCTTACTTATAAACTGACAAAGGAGCAGATGGAAAAAGATCAAGAGAGAGACCAAAACATGGCAAAGATGATGACCTAGTTGGACATTTTTGCCAAGAACGCCATGGGTGCTGGTACGAGGAGTGTTAATGTTGTCGGTGTTGGTGGTGTAAACCCCGAAGAGGCCAAATTTGAAGTGTTGTACAATGAGGAAGTGAACTTCCCAGCCAACTAAAGATGAGGTTATCGTGCAAACTACCCAAGGCCAGATGGTAATCAAGGTTTGAATAGAGATGAGGGCTGGAGAGATCGTGATAGAGAGTAGCGTGATCGTAATGCCACTTGGAAGGAAAGAGAAGGGAAGAAGGATAGGTATGTTCCTTCTCACGAGCGTCAAAAGCCCAAAGATTCTGAGGGTGGACGGACTGAGGATATGCTCTCACGTATTCTTAGCAAGGTTGAAGTGTCCGATAAGTTTTGAAGGAAATGAAGGAAGATGTGTCGACTCTCAACCAAACAGTGACCTCTTATTCCCTCCCTTTCAAGCAGTTGGAGACCCAAATGGGTCAAATTTCTTCACATCTTAACCCAAGATAACAAGGGGGGTTGCCTAGTGATACTATGGATTACCCAAAAAATGAAGCTTTAATGGGTACTTGCATCGTGCCATGACGTTAACTAAGGCGCTTCTTGGGAGGTAGCCCAAGTTTTTAAATGCTCTGTGTTTGTTTTTGAATAATGGGTGTTGATTGTGCAGGTTGAAAAGTGGAATGTGTTTGAAAAGTGCAGGTTGGCGAGCTAAGAGTCCATTCGGCAACTCACCAAAGAGGTCGGCGAGCCCGACTTGGACCGCCGTTGGACTCACAAAAATAGCAGGTGGGAGTCTGTAAAACTAGGCGGGCCTATGGACAAATCAGTGACTTGCCGAATAGGTCGGCGAGCCAGATTTTGTTTGCCGTTTGGACCCCAAAATTAACTGGAGGTCCTGTAAAACTCGGTGATGTAAGTCACCACTCGGTGCATCACCGAGTTGTTCGCAGTGGTCGACTAACCCCACCAAATAGGCAGCGAACGGAAAGGTTTTAAAAGGCCAAATGGTTCAAATTTTCAAAATCTTTCATATTCCCTCATTTTAGCCTCGTATAATCTCACCCGCACTCTAGATTTTCTATATTTTTGAATTTTTATTGCTTTTTGCTCTTGATCTCGTGCTCAGATTTGGATTTGATTATCGCCTAGCTTTTCAAACTCTTTATTTACCTAAAAGGTTGGTTTTCCAAACCCTGAACTCTTGATTTGTAGTTGAACTCGAATGCATTTGGTAAAATCTTGTTGTTGTGTGTTGTGCCTCTGTTGAAATCGTAGTTGATGTGTTAATTTGCCCGTCGTAGTTTCGTAATTATGCTTAAAATGCGTAAACTGTTGATTTCCTGAGTTTTGTTCGTTAAAATTAATCATAAATTGTTGGGTTGAAGTAAATTGTTGTTGGATCTAGTTGGGTGATGTCTGACCCGAGTAACCCCTAATTGCGCTAAATGATGTACTTTGCCCAATGATGGAGCATTTGACATCATTCTTAAGGGCAAAAGTAATCAAATGGCCAAATTTGGCCAAATCGGGGGAAGTCTGAGTACCGCAGTGGCATGGGTCGAATGAGTCTGAGTTTAATTGCATAAGTGTGTAGTTTGATATTGATTTTGGGGGCTGCGGGCTTGAAATTGGAAAGTGGGCTTGAAATTTGGCACGTTGGGCAATTCAGCGAGTTGGGTCGAGCTCGCCGAACTGTTCGGTGGTTCCTAAACGTCCCTCTTGAACGCCGTTAATTTCGTGTTTTGGATAGATTAAAGTCTATAACTTTCGGCGGGAAGCCTGAGCTCCCCGAGTTCAGTCGACGACTCATTGAAAGTCTCCTTTGATCGCTCTATCTGCGCCCCTAACCCCTAAAACGTACTGTTAATTTTGGCGGGTTAGTTTGAGCTCGCCGAAGTGATGTCGGTGATTCATCGAAGGGTCTGACACATCGCCGACTAGCCATATTTCTGAAAATTTTCAAGCTAGTCCTTTCGGCGAGCCCGACCTGACTCGCCAAAGTGACTCGACGACTCGTTGTTTGGTTGGACGAGTCTTTCTGCAACTAAATTTTGAGAGTTTTCTTGAATTATTTATGACTTTTCCCAATGTGCTTTGCACATATGGCTAGGACCAACTGGGATGACAGTGGAATGCTGCCCCGCAAACGAGCATAAGGCATCGTAATCAATGAGGGAGCAGCTGCTCTTTCTAAAAAGGGAAAGAAAGCTCCTCCAAAGGGAGGCAAGGGAAAGGGCAAAGTGCCCGTGCGAAGAGACCGGAGCACAACTCCGGCAGTGATGGGGACTCTTTCATTCTCAGGCCTCATTCCAGAGCCTGAGGATGACCAGTCACTACAGACCCGGCGAGCTGAGATCCGAGCCCGAGTTCGTCAAGATCTATCTAGGATCCTGGAGTCTACTCTACCTGCTGATGATCCAGTGCCAGGTCTGGCATAGACGATGGTTCCAGCACCACCAGTTCAGGGTCCTCCTCCTCGGCTACTCAACAAGCTAAAGGTCGAGGGACTGAGGACCATTCTGGAGGAAAAGAGATTGTCCACGGATGGTGTAGTGGACAGGGACCCTAATATGTGGGACACTCTCCGGTTCCACAGATTTGAGCAGTTTAACAGGCCCCGTAGCTCCTATATTCCTACATGGGTCCGGGAGTTTTACACAGCGTACAGTGACCAGGTACCAAAGGGAAAGAAGAAGGCCAATGCCTTCTGACCGGTAGAGTCCGTCATGGTCCAGGGGAAAGAAGTGAGATGTAGCAACAATTACATCAACGTTGTATTCGATAGAGGGTCAGGTTTTGACTATCCTAGTTTGGCCACCACTGTGACAGCTCTGGATGACCTTAAGGGATAGCTAGCTCCCCTTATTGCTGATACCACCTCGAAGTGGATCGAGGCCGGAGTTCCTATTGAGAAGAAAGACTTGAATATATCATCTCTGTATTGGTTTAAGTTTATAAGCAGCTCTATCATGCCCTCACAGAATGAGTCCATCCTCCGCCACCCAAAAACGATCTGTCTCAGATCAATCATAGCTCGGAAGAGCATCGACTTGGGGCTAATCATAAGTAGGAGATGGCCATAAGGGCCAAACAACGCCAGACATCCCTTCCTTTCCAGTGCTGATTACAGAGCTATGTAGGTGGGCTAGAGTTCCTCGTGACGAGAAGAGGGATATTGAGGTCACACCCATATCCTCCACTGATATCTGGTGCATAGAGGCCGAGTACACACGGGATGAGGCAGATAGGAGGAGAGCAGCTCCGATGGATGCATCCCCAGAGGTTGATGTTGATTCCACACCTGTAGAGGCATCTTTGCCTACTCTGGCCTCCGGGCTTTCAGGTACACCCGCTACCACTCCTTCCCAGGCCCTACGTTCTTTTACTACTTCCCAGCCTACTCGGATCACTCAGGCCATGCTCCTCAAGATAAGGAACCTAGCCCATTCTACCGATGTGCGGGCTTCTCAACTAGAGGCCGAGGTGCCATGGATGATCGAGCGAGCCATCTTAGCTGCTTTGACACCCCTACAAACATTTATTGATGCTCTCACAGTGAGAGTAGAGACTTGTGAGAGTCGACAAGGGGTTATTTCCGAGGTTATGGCTTTGAAAGCCGAGGTTTCTAATTTGAGGAATGATATGGATTATCTGAAGTCCACATACTTTACTTCACTGTCTGAGTTTGCTGAAGATCCAGGTGTTCCGGCCAATATTGATATTCCTCCGGCTACCACCGGAGTTAAGCCTATGGATGATGTGGCTGCGACTGAGTTAGAGGCGGAGATGGATGATAAACAACTTGATGCTCAGGAGGCGACCATCTATGAGGACCTGCTTGATTTAGAGGAGATGATAGTACAGTCAGTCATTCAGACATCGCTGACAAATACTTCCACGGCAGGCTCCAGTGGAGCCAGTGTTGCTGTCACCCCGGGCATTGATGCCCAAGATCAGAGTGTGACCCTGAGCATTGATGCCCCAACAGATGGAGCGACTATGTAGACAAGATCATTCTTTACCTCCCTCTCTGTGTTTTTTGTGATTTTTATGTTTTTAGTTGCATTTGAGGACAACTACTTTTCTTTTGTTGGTGGGATGAGGTATTTCCATACCTACCTCTTATGTTTTAATTTTGTTTGTGAATATTGATGAATATTGGGCATTTTGATCTATACATATGTTTGATCATATTTTGTGGATGTTTGAGCTTGTGGCTCCTTTTGTTTTGAATGAAAATGGTGTTTGACCAATTTTGAAAATTTTGTTCCACCTCTTTTCTGTGTGAATGTGGATGTTCTTGTGCAAATTTGTGTATTTGTTATGATCAATACCGATGACCTAAATAGTGCTCTTAATTGAACAAAATAAATGCGCGGCTACTATGTGGCCAAATGAAGTTGCATAGACAATGTGTGAACTTTTTGCATCTCGTTGTGATTAGCCGGTTATCGAATAAAGTCTCTTGTGATGAACATTGCACACTAGCTCGAATGAGTCTCGTTTGATATTGGTGCCAATGCCTTGTGTGATGAGCTTACCTTGAACAGTGTGTGTGGTGACACCTAGAATTTTCCGTGTTGGTCTGGTTGACTAACTGATGCAAGCTTTTGAAATAATCTTAGGCAACAATTTTGACGAGTGATACAACTTGATAATATACCTTTTTTTGTGGCCAACCTTGTGAGATGTGTGAAACTTGCTTGAACCCTTTTAAGCCTTATCTTTTTCTTGGAAAAAACTTGAACAATTGTGACCCCTCTTTATCCATTCACCCATAACTCTCATGAAGTGTGATTTGTTGGAGTAGCCAACTTAGGCCAAAAGCCTAAGTTGGGGTGTTGATGGAAATGGAAGGTAAATCAAGAAGTGTGAAAAATTCCTTCTTTGAGCAATGGTTTTGAAAAAGAAGAAGATGGAATCCCTCCATGTATAAAAAAAGAAGAAGAAGAAAACAAAAGAAAAAGAATGAAAAAGTTGTGAAATAAAGTAGTGAAAGTTGCAAAACAAATGAGGTATCTGGTAGTCCATGTGAAAGTGACTAATAGGAGGAATTGTGAACATGATCAAAATGTTGAAGAAAAGGAAGAAAATGACGTTCAGACAACATTTCATAAGGGTAGCAACCACTGAGCCTAAATGATCATACCTTTACACTCAGCCCCGTTACAAGCCTTGAAAGACCTTTGTGATCTTGAGTGGCTGAAACGAGTGTTTATTGGAAAATTAGGGAAAACCTATGGGTGAAGTCATGCATATGTTCATCTTTGTGAGTGTGAGAGTTGTATGTGATTTTGAAACTATAACTTGTTGAAGAATTGTGTGTGAATATGGAATAATCTTTGTTGTGAGGGAATTTGAGTACCTTTGTTGAGCTTGAACTTGCATTTGAAGCAAGTATTGTGAACTTGAGCATCTTTGATAGTGGTAAGTCACAAGTTGAATCTTTGAGTGCACATTTGATCCTTGTATGAGTAAGTTGAGTCTTGTCATGTGCATTCATGATTAAGTCTTATGTAGCACTGTTTGAGATATCCTTTTTGAATTACTTAACTTGAGTTTTACTTGAGGACAAGCAAAATTTTAAGTTGGGGGTGTTGATGAGTCCTGGATTTGGACTCATTTAGGGCTTTATATAGATTTAGTGTCCTCAAATGCTTAATTTGTGCCAAGAATTGGTGTTAAATCCTTGATTTTCAGGTATATGGATTGAGGAGCAAAGCAAGGACACTAACAGGCAAAAAGAAACAAAACAAGATGAAAAAATGATGAAGGGCGAGCTTGAGGATTGCCAAGAGGACTCGGCGTGTCGCTGAGGGGCTCATACGACTGCCTAGAGTTCCAGTGTGCCAAGCCCTGAAGGAAGAACCAAGTCGGCGATGAAAAGAAGAAGTCGGTGGATCACCGAATAGTCCCACGAAGTCAAGATAGTGATGAGTCCACAAATTGGACTCATTTAGGGCTTTATTTGATAGAAATAGTGTCCTCAAATGCTTATTTTGTCTCAATATCTGATGAAAACTCTTAAGTTTCATGTATTTGAAGATTTAGTGGAAGCATGGACACTTAGGCGCAAAAAGGGGCAAAAAGGGCTGAAAAGAACGAAGAAGCTGAAGCCTGAGCATCGCCAAGCACACTTGGCGATTCGTAGAAGGGACGCACTCCGGCTTTTGTTCCAGCACACGAAGCCCTAAAGGAGCAGGATAAAAAGGGCGATGAAAAGAGCAGTCAGCATTCCGCTGAATAGATCCGTGAAGCAGTACTATGTCGCTCAATGACACAGAGCACGACGATGCTGAAGGCTAGTGCAAGACGGCGACGAACTACACCAAAGGGTTAATCGCCGAGTTTATCGGCGATTCCGACTAACCTCGCCGAATGATCCGCCAACACTATTTTATGAAGTCTATAAATACTAAACTTATTATTAATTTTGGAGAGTCGAACTTTATTATAATTATTTACAATAGAATAGTACTCTTTGGGTATTTTTCTCTCAAGTTTGGTGAGGGTTTTTTGGGAGACTTGAAGAAAGAAGGATTTCATCTTCCCCAAGTTGGAAGTGAGTCTTCTCTATTCTTCTTCTTTTGATTAAATCAAGGTTTAATTTCTTATACCCATTTCATTTTACTATCATTTTAGGTGTATTTTGTTATTTCTTGATGTGTGGCTTAAAACCCCATTCTTGGGGTGTGATTTAGCAAAAATGTGTTGATATTACTGTTGGGTCTTGCTTGCTGATAAGTTAGAGGTATTTTAATGGTGATTTCACCTAGTGGTTGTGGTTTAATCTAAAGGGTTTGTTGTTGCAAATAAAAAGCCACCCATGTGTTTTTGGTTTGCCCGAGAGGGAGGTCATGAAACCAAGACCACTAGACTGATGGCCTAAGGATTGGGTCGACATGAGGTTCAACCCGAGAGGGTGAGCCCTAGTCTCATAGCCTAACACTCAGCTCGAGAGAGTGAGTGGGGTAAGGCGTAGGCTGGTCTTCATGCGACAAATGGGTGTCCGAGAGGAACGCATTTGAAACGGGGTAAGTTGCCCGAGAGGGAACTTATTTCCATTTGAAGCTTAGTCTAGTCACTATTATCTTACAAATTTCTTATCAAAAGCATGTACCCAACTATTTATCTCAAGTAGTATTGCGGTCACACCCCAAGAACTCTTCCCCAAACTTGATTTTCTTGTTATTTTAGTTATTTCTACTACTTGTGACAAAACCCCCAATTGATATTTGACACTTTCGTGTCACCCCCTTTAATTTATTATATTTTTAATTGTTAATGTCTTTAGCTACGACTAATTTGAATTAAATTTTATTTTTCTATTAATTCTCAAAACCACTCCCTTGGGACACGACCCCAACCCTTGGTTGGGTTACTATATTATAGACGATCGTAGACACTTGTACCATTGGTTAGTGTCATTGGTCACGATAAAGATTAAAATGACGCCGTTGCAGGGGAGTGGTGTTATTTGAGAATTTCTTAGATTAGTAGAATTTTTTTTCTTCTTAGTTGTAGTTCACTAACTTTACTTTTAGTTTTTTTTTTTCATTGAGTTGTCTATTTAGGTGAGCATGGTTGAGCAGAGTAGTGGCAAATTGGTTGAATGAGCCAAGAAGTCCAAAAAGACCTCACGCTGACTGCACTGGCATCTCAGCTAAACGACTTGGCGACCAAAATCTCAGAGGTGGAAATCCAATGCAATAGCAAAGGGAGGTATATACCCCTTCACGAGCAGAGGAAGTCTAGAGATGGGGGAAAAATCGTGTCGAGAACACACTACAAATCATTTTCCAAAAGATCACCGATCAAGATCGGGTGTTGGAAGAAATGAAGGAGAATATCGAAGTGTTGAATCAAATGATTAGATCTCACTCTAGATCAATCCAGCTGATCAGGTCACTCTTGAGTTTTGCAGTGCCTCATCTCCACCCAAATGACATATTGGGGTCACCTAGCGACACTAGGGCTAACCCCAATGACGGAGAATGAAACAGGAGTTGTGTCGTGCCACGACTTAAAATTAGGCACTTCTTGGGAGGCAACCCAAGGTTAAATTTCTTTTAATTACTATGTTAGAATAATGGTGTGTTGGTTTTGTAAGTTAAAGTGACAAAGGTGTTGAGAAGTGCAAGTTGGCGAGCCAAGGATTCAGTTGGTGACTCGCCGAACCTATCGGCGATTCTAATTTAATCCGCAGTGGTGACCCTAAAATAATGGATGTCCTGTAAAACTAGGTGAGATGAGTATACGTTTGACATGTCGTCGAGCTGATCGTCGACAAGTCTAACGTCGCCGAATTTCTGAGAACTGAATTGTTACATAAAGGCAAAAGGTCAAATTTTTGAATCTCTCGCTTTCCCTCATGTTCAACTCCTCAAAATCACACCAAAAGTACTTTTTCTTAAATTGTTACTTTAGATTAGTATTTTAGTCGGCGATTAGTGCTTGAAGTTGGATTTCTTTGCTGCCTAGCATTTCAAAAAGAAAACAAATTGATCAACATCAAAGGTTAGTCTCTGGAACCCCGAACTTATGTTTGATAATTTTGCACTCTTTTGCAAGTCTATTATTAGGATGACGTGTGCTGATCCTCTCTGATAGAAATAGAATGATATGCTATGTGTAATTCGAAATTAGTTGCCTGAATTATTTTAATAGTCGAATGCCTTGTTCTTTGTGCTGTAATTTGATTGAGATTGTAATGGGTGTTACTTGATTGTCGTTATATTGGTTGGGTAAAATCTAAACAGCCCACAGTTGTGCTAAATAACGAAAATTGCTCAATGAGAGAATGGGTGACGACATTCTTAAGGGTAATCGTAGTTAAATGGCCAAAATTTGGCAGGATCGGAAGAAGTCTGAGTATTTCGGGATGATAGGAAGAATGGGTCTTGAGTGAATCACGTTTATGCATGCTTTAATTTTGTTTCCAGGGTTTGCAAGGTCAATCCTAAGAAGTGGGTTGGAATATAGGCACGTCGAATCATTCGGCGAGCTGGGTCGTGCCCGCCAAACGATTCGGCGGTTCGCCTATTGGTCTTAGATCGCCTTTCATTCATGTCCGCAGTGCTGAGAGATCTGTATCATTTGGCAGACAACTTCATCAGCACCGAAAGTAGTCGGTGTCTCGCTAAATAGACTTTTTCATCGCTACTTTGCCAAGATTTCAAGCAAATCCTTTCGGCTAGTTCAACCTAGCTCACCAAAGTGATTTGGCGACTCGCTGACTGTATCGGCGAGTCCTTCTGAAATAAGATTCTCTGTGTTTGTGTTGTGTTTCACCTAATCTCTTGATCTTTTGCAGATATGGTACGCACAAATTTAAATGAACCACCTCAGAAAAAGGCAAAGGGAATTACGATAAATGAAGGAGGATCACGTCCTTCACTAAAAAGAAAGCAAGATCTCCCACCGGTAGATAAAGGCAAACGAAAGAAACATATCTCTCAAAAAGGGTCTGCTATTAAGCCATATTTTTCTAGGACGAAAGATGAACAACCCTTGATTCACATGCAGTATAGGCTTAGGGATAGACCTCAATCAACATCTATCAGAGTTACATCAGCTGCAGCTCCTCCGATTACCGAATCAGTGCCAGCCCCGGCACCACCTTCAGTAGACCCTGCACTCCCAGTAGCTCCACCTCCACCTAGATTGTTGAACAGATTAAAAGGCAATGTTATACGAACTATTATAGAAGAAAAGTTACTATCTGTGGAGGGTTTGGAAGGTAAGCACACTGAGGTTCTTGACACGCTCAAGTATCATGAGTTCGAGCAGTTCACTAGGCCATGAGGTCCTTACACCCCTGGCTGGGTTTGGGAATTCTACTTAGCCTATTGGGGAATTGGTCCCAAAAAATAAGAAAAAGTGCTAGTGAGTTCCGGCCGGTGAAGTCGGTTATGGTTAGGGGCAATGAGGTAGAGTGTCACAACGAGAATATTAATGATGTACTAGGTCGACTGCTGCACTCGGTACTGCCCTACCAGGGTTTGCCTATCGTTTCGTCCTTGGATGATTTGAAAGATTGGTTGGCTCCAATGATTTCTAACATCACCCCGAGGTGGTTAGGTGCAGGAGCTCCGATTGAGAAGAGGGATATGAACATCGCCTCCTGGTACTGGTTTGACTTCATCAGCAGCACTATCATGCCATCCCAGAATGAGTCCATTCTGCGTCATCCTAAGGCGGCTTGCCTTGGTTCTATCATGGCCAGGAGAAAGATCGATCTGGGATTACTGGTTTCACATGATATGACTATGAGAGCCAAACAGACGCATACATCTCTTCCTTTTGTTGTTCTGATTACTGAGTTATGTCGGCATGTTGGAGTACCCCGAGATCCTGTCAGCGATATAGGGGTCATCACGTCTTCTTCCACCGATATCCTGAGTATAGAGGCTGAGTTCACACGAGAGGAGTTTGACAGGAGGAGAGCAGCCCCAGCAGATACTTCTCCCGAGGTCGATGTTGACTCATTGCCAACAGAGGCACCCTCATCCACTCCATCTTCGGAGCCTTCAGGTAGACCCGCTCCTTCTTCTCCTTCACATACTCCAGGTACATCATCTTCCTCCCAACCTACTAGGATCTCTCAGGCCATGATCTTGAAGATGGGGCAGTTGTCCTATTTAGCTGATGTGAGAGCTACCTGCTAGGAGAGGTCCATTCCAGGGATTATCAGAAGGGCTAAACTAGCAGCACTTACCCTACTTCAGACCGCTATTGATGCCGTGATAGTGAGAGTTATATCTTGTGAGAGCAGACAGGGGTAAGCCTCTGAGTTGGCAGCTTCAAAAGCTGAGATTGCGAGTTTAAGGAAGGACATAGACTACCTTAAGTCTACTGACTTCACTTCACTAACAGAGAGGGCAGATGATAGGGATGCTCCCTAGATCAACGGAGATGTGCAGAGGGACAACGCAACACATGCAGAGTCGGATGCTGAGACCGATGAGGAGTTGATATCAGTGTATGCTGAGGAGACATATGAGAGCAGAGATAAATGAATATGCAGAGACTTGCCAGATCTTATAGAGCCGATTGTGCAGCAGTTGATCCAGACATGGCCGATGGAGACCTCCACAACAGCGAGCATATTAATGTTAAACTAGGTCGACCGCTGCACTCGGTACTGCCCTACCAGGGTTTGCCAATCGTTTCGTCCTTGGATGATTTGAAAGATTGGTTGGCTCCAATGATTTCTGACATCACCCCGAGGTGGTTGGGTGCAGGAGCTCCGATTAAGAAAAGGGATATGAACATCGCCTCCTGGTACTGGTTCGACTTCATCAGCAGCACTATCATACCATCCCAAAATGAGTCCATTCTACGTCATCCTAAGGTGGCTTGCCTTCGTTTTATCATGGCCAGGAGGAGGATCGATCCGGGACTACTGGTTTCACAGGAAATGGCTATGAGAGCCAAACAGACACATACATCTCTTCTTTTTGTTGTTCTGATCACTGAGTTATGTCGGCATGCTGGAGTACCCCGAGATCCTGTCAGCGGTATATAGGTCATCCCGTCTTCTTCCACCGATATCCTGAGTATAGAGGCCGAGTTTAGACGAGAGGAGTTTGATAGGAGGAGAGCAGCCCCAGCAGATACTTCTCCCGAGGTCAATGTTGACTCATTGCCAACAGAGGCACCCTCATCCACTCCATCTTCGAAGCCTTCAGGTAGACCCGCTCCTTCTTCTCCTTCAAATACTCCAGGTACACCATCTTCCTCCCAACCTACCAAGATCACTCAGGCCATGATCTTAATGATGGGGCAGTTGGCCTATTCAGCTGATGTGAGAGCTACCCGTTAGGAGAGGTCCATTACAGGGATGATCAAAAGGGCCATACTAGCAGCACTTACCCCAGTTCAGACCGCTATTGATGCCCTGACAGTGAGAGTTATTCCTTGATAGCAGACAGGGAGAAGCCTCTGAGTTGACAGCTTTAAAAGCTGAGATTGCGAGTTTAAGGAAGGACGTAGACTACCTTAAGTCTACTGACTTCACTTCGCTAATAGAGAGGGCAGATGATAAGGATACTCCCGAGATCACCGGATATGTGCAGTGGGACGACGGAGCACATGCAGAGTCGGATGCTGAGACCGATGAGGAGTTGATATCAGTGTATGCTGAGGAGACACATGATAGCAGAGATGAGGGAATATTCAGAGACTTGCCAGATCTTATACAGCCGATTGTGCAGCAGGTGATCCAGACACGGCCGACGGAGATGTCCACAGCAGCCCTTAGCAGATCTGAAACTGCTATTCAGTCTGAGGATACTCCAGGGACTGACCCCCATATACAGACTGCTCCATCCGCCGCTGAGACCCCGATAGAGAGAGAGAGACTGCATAGACAGGACCTTTCCTCACCCCTTCTCAGTCTTATTAAATTTTCCAATTCTGATGCTTTTATTTGCATTTGGGGACAAATTTCTTTTTATTTGTGGTGGGGTGAGGCTCACCTTTTGTGTGCTTGTTTTAGATACTTATGTTTTGGTGTACATTTGGGTTGTCTATTTTTAATTGTGTTTTTAAAATTGTTTTCTGTGGATGTTTGAGCTCATGGCTCTCCTTTGTTTTAAATTACAAAACAATTTTGACCCTTTCTGAAAACTTTTGAATTTTTCGCAGAATTTTGCCACCTCTCATGTGTTGAAAGTGGCAGTTATTTTGCAAAAAATTAATTCTCGATTTCAATCATTACCGATGACTTAAATAGTGCGTACGATTGAACGAACATGAATGTACGGCTACGATGAGGCCTAATGAAGTTGCATAGACAATATGTGAACTCTTTGCATTTCGTTGTGATTAGCCATTTATCGAATTAATTCTCTTGTAATGACCGCTGCACACTAGCGAAAGTGTGTAGTCTTGTGTGATTTAAGTGTCGATGCCTTATGTGATTAGCTTACTTTTAACCATGCAGGAATAAACCCAAAATTTTCCCTGTTAGTCTGATTGATTTAGAAAGGTGCCCTCTTGATTTGATCTTAGGAAACTTTAAAGAGTGTGAGGTGAATTTGACATATACCACTCTTGTGGCCTACCCATGAGCGTATGAAACTCTTTTGAGCACCCCTTGAGCCTTACCTTTGTTTTGAAGAACATTGATGAACCCTAGACCTTACTTAACCCACTACCTATAATCCTTTTAATTTATGATTTAGGGAATAGCCAACATAGGCCAAAGGCCTAAGTAGGGGGTGTGGTGAAAAGGAAAAGGAGAAGTCAAGAAGTTTAAGAAAAAGTCTCTAACCCATAGTATTGCAAAACAAAATGGAAACCCTCAATTTTTTTTTAATTGTTGTAGAATAAAGGTGCAATAGGAATTGGGTTTCCAAGAAATACATGGAGAGTGAATAAGAGGATGACTTAGAAGCACTAGAAGAAAAAGTGAAAAGAAAAAGGAAAAAGACGTTTTGAGAACACCACATCTCATGTGGATGAAGAAGTCACTGAGACTAAATGACCATACCTTTGCACTCTGCCCCATTACAAGCCTAGAAAAGACCTTTTTGATATTGAGTAAGCCGAACCGAAAGTCGATTGGAAAATAAGGGCAAACCTATGGGTGAAAACATGCATTGTGTTCCTCTTTTTGAGCGTGAGCATTGCATCTGATTCCTGATCTTAAATTGATTAACCTATAGGTGTGAATATGGAATCATTCTTTGTGTGAGGGCGTTTAAATACTTTTTGTTGAGTTTGAACTTGCACAAGTAGCACGTATTGCGAACATGAAAATCTTTGGTAGTGGTGTGTCACAACTTGAATCTTTGAGTACACATTTGATTTTTGCATAAATAATTTGAGTCTTGTTGTGTAAATTCATGATTTATTCTTGTGCAGTACTATTTGAGACACCTTGTTGAACGATTGAACTTGAGTTTGCTTTAGGACAAGCAACAATTTAAGTTGGGGGTGTTGATAAGTCCACAAATTGGACTCATATAGGGCTTTATTTTGATAGAAATAGTGTCCTCAAATGCTTATTTTGTCTCAATATCTGTTTCAGGTATTTGAAGTTTTAGTGGAAGCATGGACACTTAGGCGTAAAAAGGGTGAAAAGAACGATGAAGCCGAAGCCTGAGCATCGCCAAGCACACTTGGTGATTCGCAGAAGGGACGCACTCCGGCTTTTGTTCCAGCACACGAAGACCTGAAGGAGTAGGATCAAAATATTGATAAAAGGAGCAGTCGTTGTTCCGCCGAATACATCTGTGAAGCAGTACTATGTCGCCCAATGACACAGAGCACGACGATGCTGTAAGCTAGTGCAAGACGGCGACGAACTACACCAAAGGGCTAATCGCCGAGTTTATCGGCGATTCCGACTAACCTCGCCGAATGATCCGCCAACACTATTTTCTGAAGTCTATAAATACTAAACTTATTATTAATTTTGGAGAGTCGAACATTATTATAATCATTTACAATAGAATAGTACTTTTTGGTTGTTTTTCACTCAATTTTGGGGAGGGTTTTTTGGGAGACTTGAAGAAAGAAGGATTTCATCTTCCCCAAGTTGGAAGTGGGTCTTCTCCATTCTTTTTCCTTTGCTTAAATCAAGGTTTAATTTCTTATACCCACTTGATTTTACTATCATTTTAGGTGTATTTTGTTATTTCTTGATGTGTGGCTTAAAACCCCCATTCTTGGAGTGTGATTTAGCAAATATGTGTTGATATTATTGTTGGGTCTTGCTTGTTGATAAGTTAGATGTAGTTTAATGGTGATTTCACCTAGTGGTTCTGGTTTAATCTAAAGGGTTTGTAGTTGTAAATAGAAAGCCAGCCATGTGTTTTCAGCTTGACCGAGAGGGAGGTCGCGATACCAAGACCACTAGACTGCTGGCCCAAGGAGTGGGTCAATATGAGGTTCAGCCGGAAAGGGTGAACCCTAGTCCCATATCCTTACACTCAACTTGAGAGAGTGAGTAGGGTAAGGCGTAGGATGGTCTTCATGCGGCAAATGGGTGTCCGAGAGGAACGTATTTGAAACGGGGTATGTTGCCCGAGAGGTAACTTATTTCCATTTAAAGCTTAGTCTAGTCACTATTATCTTACAAATTTCTTATCAAAAGCATGTACCCAACTATTTATCTCAAGTAGTATTGCGGTCACACCCCAAGAACTCTTCCCCATACTTGATTTTCTTGTTATTTTAGTTGTTTCTACTACTTGTGACAAATCCCCCAATTGATATTTGACACTTTTGTGTCACCCCCTTTAATTTATTATATTTTTAATTGTTAATGTCTTTATCTACGACTAATTTGAATTAAATTTTACTTTTCTATTAATTCTCAAAACCACTCCCTTGGGACACGACCCCAACCCTTAGTTAGGTTACTATATTATCAATGATCGTAAACACTCGTACCGTAGGTTAGTGTCGTTAATCACGATAATCATCAAAATGGCGCCGCTGTCGGGGAGTGGTGTTATTTGAGAATTTGTTAGATTAGTAGAATTTTTGTTCTTCTTAGTTGTAGTTCACTAACTTTACTTTTAGTTTTTTTTTCATTGAGTTGTCCATTTAGATGAGCATGGCTGAGCAGAGTAGTGGCAAATTCATTGAAATGAGCCAAGAAGTCCGGAAGGACCGTACGCTGACTGCACTGGCATCCCAGCTAAACGACTTGGCCACCAAAATCTAAGAGGTGGAAATCCAATGCAATAGCAAAGGGAGGTGTATACCCCCTCACGAGCGGAGGAGGTCTAAATATGGGGGTAAAAATCGTGTCGAGAACACACTTCAAATTATTTTCCAAAAGATCACCGATCAAGATCGGGTGTTGGAAGAAATGAAGGAGAATATCAAAGTGTTGAATCAAATGATCGGATCTCACTCTAGATTAATCCAGGTGATCAGGTCACTCCTGAGTTTTGCAGTGCCTCATCTCCACCCAAATGACATATTAGGGTCCCCTAGCGACACTAGGGCTAACCCCAATAACGGAGAATAAAACAGGAGTTGCATCGTGCCACAACGTAAAATAAGGCGCTTCTTGGGAGGCAACCTAAGGTTTTATTGCTTTTAATTATTATGTTAGAATAATGGTGTGTTGGTTTTGTAAGTTAAAGTGAGAAAGGTGTTGAGAAGTGCAAGTTGGTGAGCTAATGATTCAGTTGGCGACTCGCCGAACCTATCCGCGATTCCAATTAAATCCGCAGTGGTGGCCACAAAATAAGGGATGTCCTATAAAACTCTGCGAGATGAGTATGCGTTTGTCCCGTCGCCGAGTTGATAGGTGACAAGACTAATGTTGCCGAATGGCCGAGAACTGAACAGTTATATAAAGGCCAAAGGTCAAATTTTTGAATTTCTCGCTTTCCATCATTTTAAACTCCTCAAAATCTCACCAAAGGTACTTTTTCTTAAATTTTTACTTTAAATTAGTATTTTAATCGGCGATTAGTGCTTGAAGTTGGATTTCTTTGCTGCCTAGCATTTCAAAAAGAAAACAAATTGATCAGCATCAAAGGTTAGTCTCTGAACTTATTTTTGATAATTTTGCACTCTTTTGCAATTATATTGTCAGGATGACGTGTGCTGATCCTCTCTGATAGAAATAGGTTGATATGCTATGTGTAATTCAAACTTAGTTGCTTGAAATATTTTAATAGTCGAATACCCTGTTCTTTGTGCTGTAATTTGATTGAGATTGTAATGGGTGTTACTTAATTGTCGATATATTGGTTGGGTAAAATATAAACAGCCCACAATTGTGCTAAATAACTAAAATTGCTCAATGAGGGAATGGGTGACGACATTCTTAAGGGTAATCGTAGTTAAATGGCCAAAATTTGGCAGGACCGGAAGAAGTCTGAGTATTCCGGGATGATAGGAAGTATGGGTCTTGAGTGAATCACGTGTATGCATGCTTTAATTTCGTTTCTAGGGTTTGCAAGGTATATCCTAAGAAGTGGGTTGGAATATAGGCACGTCGAATCATTCGGCTAGCTGGGTCGTGCTCGCCAAATGATTTGGCGGTTCACCTACTGGTCTTAGATCGCCTTTCATTCATGTTCGCAGTGCTGAGAGATCTGTATCATTTGGTAGACAACTTCGTCAGCGCCGAAAGTAGTCGGCGTCTCGCTAAATAGACTTTTTCATCGCTACTTTGCCCAGATTTCAAACAAATTCTTTCGGCGAGTTCAACCTAGCTCGCCAAAGAGATTTGGCGACTCACCCACTGGATCGGCGAGTCCTTCTGAAATAAGATTCTCTATGTTTGTGTTGTGTTTCACCTAATCTCTTGATCTTTTGCAGATATGGTACACACATATTTAAATGAACCACCTCAGAAAATGGCAAAGGGAATTACGATAAATGAAGGAGGATCACGTCCTTCACAAAAAAGAAAGCAAGATTTCCCACCGGTAGATAAAGGCAAACGAAAGAAACATATCTCTATAAAAGGGTTTGCTATTAAGCCATATTTTTCTGAGATGGAAGATGAACAACCCTTGATTCACATGCAGTATAGGCTCAGGTATAGACCTCAATCAACACCTATCAGAGTTACATCAACTGCAGCACCTACGATTACCAAATTAGTGCCAGCCTCGGCACCACCTTTAGTAGACCCTGCACTCCCAATAGCTCCACCTCTACCAAGATTGCTGAACAGATTGAAAGGCGATGTTATACGAACCATTCTAGAAGAAAAGTTACTATCTGTGGAGGGTTTAGAAGGTAAGCACGCTAAGGTGCTTGACCCGCTCAAGTATCATGAGTTCGAGTAGTTCACTGGGCCACGGGGCCCTTACATCCCTGGCTGGGTTTGGGAATTCTACTTAGCCTATTGAGGAGTTGGTCCCGAAAAATAAGAAAAAGTGCTAGTGAGTTCCGACCGGTGAAGTCGGTTATAGTTAGGGGCAAGTAGGTAGAGTGTCACAGCCAGCATATTAATGTTGTACTAGGTCGACCGCTACACTCGGTACTGCCCTACCAGGGTTTGCCTATCGTTTCGTCCTTGGATGATTTGAAAGATTGGTTGGCTCCGATGATTTCTGACATCACCCCGAGGTGGTTGGGTGTAGGAGCTCCGATTGAGAAGAGGGATATGAACATCCCCTCCCGGTACTGGTTCGACTTCATCAGCAGCACTACCATGCCATCCCAGGATGAGTCCATTCAGCGTCATCCTAAGGCGGCTTGCCTTGGTTCTATCATGGCCAGGAGGAGGATCGATCTGGGACTACTGGTTTCACATGAGATGGCTATGATACCAAACAGATGCATACATCTCTTCCTTTTCTTGTTCTGATCACTGAGTTATGTCGGCATGCTGGAGTACCCCGAGATCCTGTCAGCGATATAGAGATCATCCTGTTTTCTTCCACCGATATCCTGAGTATAGAGGCCGAGTTCACACGAGAGGAGTTTGACATGAGGAGAGCAGCCCCAGCAGATACTTCTCTCGAGGTCGATGTTGATTCATTGCCAACAGAGGCACCCTCATCCACTGCATCTTCGGAGCCTTCAGGTAGACCCACTCCTTCTTCTCCTTCACATACTCCGGGTACATCCTCTTCCTCCCAACCTACCAGGATCACTCAGTTCATGATCTTGAAGATGAGGCATTTGGCCTATTCAGCTGATGTGAGAGCTACCCACTAGGAGAGGTCCATTCTAGGGATGATCAGTAGGGCCATACTAGCAACACTTACCCCACTTCAGACCGCTATTGATGCCCTGACAGTGAGTGTTATTGCTTGTGAGGGCAGACAGGGGGAAGCTTATGAGTTGGTAGATTTGAAAGCTGAGATTGCGAGTTTAAGGAAGGACGTAGACTACCTTAAGTCTACTGACTTCACTTCGCTAATAGAGAGGGCAGATGATAAGGATGCTCCCGAGATCACCGGATATGTGCAGTAGGACGACGTAGCACATGCAGAGTCGGATGCTGAGACCGATGATGAGTTGATATCAGTGTATGCTGAGGAGACACATGATAGCAGAGATGAGGGAATATTCAGAGACTTGCTAGATGTTATAGAGTCGATTGTGCAGCAGGCGATCCAGACACGGCCGACGGAGATGTGCACAGCAGCCCCTAGCAGATCTGGCACTGCTATTCAGTCTGAGGATACTCCAGGCACTGATCCCCATATACAGACTGCTCCATCCGCCGCTGAGACCCCGATAGAGAGAGAGAGACTGCATAGACAGGACCTTTCCTCACCCCTTCTCAGTCTTATTATATTTTCCAATTCTGATGCTTTTATTTGCATTTGGGGACCAATTTCTTTTTATTTGTGGTGGGGTGAGGCTCACCTTTTGTGTGCTTATTTTAGATACTTATGTTTTGGTGTACATTTGGGTTGTCTGTTTTTAATTATGTTTTTAAAACTGTTTTTTGTGGATGTTTGAGCTCATGGCTCTCCTTTGTTTCAAAATTACAAAACAATTTTGACCCCTTCTGAAAACTTTTGAATTTTTCGAACAATTTTGCCACCTCTCGTGTGTTGAAAGTGGTTGTTCTTTTGCAAGAATTTAAGTCTCCATTTTGATCAATATCGATGACTTAAATAGTGCATACGATTGAACGAACATGAATGTACGGCTACGATGAGGCCAAATGAAGTTGAATAGACAATATGTGAACTCTTTGCATTTCGTTGTGATTAGCCATTTATCGAATTAATTCTCTTGTAATGACCATTGCACACTAGCGAAAATGTGTAGTTTTGTTTGACTTAAGTGTCGATGCCTTGTGTGATTACCTTACTTTGAACCATGCATGAATAAACCCAAAATTTTCCCTGTTAGTCTGATTGATTTAGAAATGTGCCCTCTTGATATGATCTTAGGTAACTTTAAAGAGTGTGAGCCGAATTTGACATATACCACTCTTGTGGCCTACCCATGAGCGTGTGAAACTCTTTTGAACACCCCTTGAGCCTTACCTTTGTTTTGAAGAACATTGATGAACCCTAGACCTTACTTAACCCACTACCTATAATCCTCTTAAGTTGTGATTTAGGGAATAGCCAACATAGGCCAAAGGCCTAAGTAGGGGGTGTGGTGAAAAGGAAAAGGAGAAGTCAAGAAGTGTAAGAAAAAGTCTCTAACCCATGGTATTGCAAAGCAAAATGGAAACCCTCCAAATTTTTTTAAAAATTCTTGTAGAATAAAGGTGCAACAGGAATTGGGTTTCCAAGCAATACATGGAGAGTGAATAAGAGGATGACTTAGAAGCACTAGAAGAAAAAGTGAAAAGAAAAAGGAAAAAGACGTTTTGAGAACACCACATCTCATGTGGATGAAGAAGTCACTGAGACTAAATGACCATACCTTTGCACTCTGTCCCATTACAAGCCTAGAAAAGACCTTTTTGATCTTGAGTAAGCCAAACCGAAAGTCGATTGGAAAATAAGGGCAAACCTATGGGTGAAAACATGCATTGTGTTTCTCTTTTTGAGTGTGAGTGTTGCATCTGATTCCTGATCTTAAATAGATTAACCTATAGGTATGAATATGGAATCATTCTTTGTGTAAGGGCATTTAGATCCTTTTTGTTGAGCTTGAACTTGCACAAGTAGCACGTATTACGAACATGAACATATTTGGTAGTGGCGTGTCACAACTTGAATCTTTGAGTATACAATTGATTTTTGCGTAAATAATTTGAGTCTTGTTGTGTATATTCATGATTTATTCTTGTACAGTACTATTTGAGACACCTTGTTGAATGACTAAACTTGAGTTTGCTTGAGGACAAGCAACAGTTTAAGTTGGGGGTGTTGATGAGTCCACAAATTAGACTCATTTAGGGATTTATTTTGATAGAAATAGTGTCCTCAAATGCTTATTTTGTTTCAATATCTGATGAAAACTCTTAAGTTTCAGGTATTTGATGTTTTAGTGGAAGCATGGACACTTAGGCGCAAAAAGGAGCAAAAATTCTGAAAAGAATGAATAAGCTTAAACCTGAGCATCGCCAAACACACTTGATGATTCACAGAAGGGACGCACTCCGCCTTTTGTTCTACCACACTAAGCCCTGAAGGAGCAGGATAAAAAAGGCAATGGAAAGAGCAGTCGGCGTTCCGCCGAACAGATCCACAAAGCAGTACTATGTCGCCCAATGACACAGAGCACGATGATGCTGAAGCCTAGTGCAAGACGGCGACGAACTAAACCAAAGGGCTAATCGCTGAGTTTATCGGCGATTCCGACTAACCTCGCCGAATGATCCACCAACATTATTTTCTGAAGTCTATAAATACTAAACTTATTTTATTAATTTTAAAGAGTCGAACATTATTATAATTATTTACAATAGAATAGTACTTTTTGGGTATTTTTCTCTCAAGTTTGGAGAGGGTTTTTTGGGAGACTTGAAGAAAGAAGGATTTCATCTACCCCAAGTTGGAAGTGGGTCTTCTCCATTCTTCTTCCTATGCTTAAATCAAGGTTTAATTTCTTATACCCACTTGATTTTACTACCATTTTAGGTGTATTTTGTTATTTCTTGATGTGTGGCTAAAAACCCCCATTCTTGGGGTGTGATTTTGCAAATATGTGTTGATATTATTGTTGGGTCTTGCTTGTTGATAAGTCAGAGGTAGTTTAATGGTGATTTCACCTAGTGGTTGTGGTTTAATCTAAAGGGTTTGTAGTTGCAAATACAAAGCCACCCATGTGTTTTTGGCTTGACCGAGAGGGAGGTCGCGAAACCAAGACCACTAGACTAATGGCCTAAGGAGTGGGTCGATATGAGGTTCAGCCTGAGAGGGTGAACCCTAGTCCCATATCCTAACACTCAGCTCGAGAGAGTGAGTGGGGTAAGGTGTAGGCTGGTCTTCATGTGTTAAATGGGTGTCCGAGAGGAACGCATTTGAAACGGGGTAAGTTGCTCGAGAGGGAACTTATTTCCATTTAAAGCTTAGCCTAGTCACTATTAGCTTACAAATTTCTTATCAAAAACATGTACCCAACTATTTATCTCAACTTGTATTGCGGTCACACCCCAAGAACCTTCCCCATACTTGATTTTCTTGTTATTTTAGTTGTTTCTACTACTTGTGACAAAACCCCCAATTGATATTCAACACTTTTGTGTCACCCCCCTTAATTTACTATATTCATAATTGTTAATGTCTTTAGGTATGACTAATTTGAACTAAATTTTATTTTTCTATTAATTCTCAAAACCACTCCCTTAGGACACGACCCCAACCCTGGGTTGGGTTACTATATTATCGACGATCGTAGACACTCGTACCGTTGATTAGTGTCGTTGGTCATGATAAGCTTCAAATAGATCGCCCAAAGTTACAGACCTTGAGGATGCTGGATGCAAGGCGAAAAGGCAATGGAAGAGGTCAAAGGGTGACTCACCAAGTGGTTTGGAGAGCTTAACTTACTTCACCGACTGGCCCTTCGTTGCTTATTTTCGGCGACTATAAATTAGATTTTGAACATTTTAGTTAGTATCCAGGAACTTATCTCTAGTATTATTTTTTATTAGGATACTTAGAACTCTTCTCTCTATAGTTTTTCAAAGCTTTGAAGACTTTGAGAAGTTTAATTTTGTCATGACCCGAGCCAATACCCCGGAAGTGACACGACGTACAAGACTCCGAAAAGTCTCAAACAAGCCTCATAGCATTCATAACATTCGATATAAGGAACATGGTATGGAATTAAAACTTTCTTTGAAGCCATACAATCAAAATACTCATTTAAAACATTCGAAAATAGCGGAAGTCTATTGTCTCACATGGCTATCTAAAACAACATCTTGAAAACTAAAGTAGGAACACGACCCTTTACAATCAAAAGACAAACAATTATCTACTACATGAAAGAAAAGAAACATCTAAACACTTGTCCTCGATCTATGAGAACATACCTTTTAGCCTTAGAGGAATCTGAAATCCAAGCTTCAAATTGAGTACTAATCCCTACACTTCATAAAGGTAAAGAAAATATGGGTTAACACAATTAAGTACTAAGTATGATAGCCATGCAAAACATGCTTAAAACGGACATTTTATTTGAAAGTCATTCATTAAGTCATGACAAGGAAGTAACTCATAATACAATCCAAGTATAGCATGCGTCATTACATTAAATACATAAGTCAGCATTCCCTATTAGCTTCATTAAGGACACCTTCATTCATTAGACATTAAACCAACATTCTCATTAACATCATCATAAGAGCACATTCATTCATTTAACATTATAACATAAAGGAACACACCATAGCCCCTCTTAAGGCCTACTTGTGCAATGCATGGATGACATCCCATACTACCACCCACACTAAGTAGTGCATTCTTGTGAAGCCATAGTTCATTAACATTCTTTGTGGGGGTAAGCCTTAACCAACATAGATCATGTGAGCAACTCATGGAAGCCCTATGTCACCTTCACTGGATAAGGGATTCCTACTTACCTAAGGTAGGACCATTACTTTTAGCTTAGGTGGATCCACTAGCCAGACTTATGCGGGCACATAGTTATGGAATAGGTAGATTGCTACTAGATACCCTGCCTCAACTAACGGATGAGTATCCATCTCAAGAGATTGTTACTAGATACCCCTCCTCAACTCCCAGATGAGCATCCATCTCAATTCATATCCACTCGGTGCTTAGCATTATTCCCCATGGAGTACTTAACATTCATTTCATTAGTCATCATTATGGGATAAAAGATTGTTACTAGATACCCCGCCTCAACTCCCTGATAAGCATGCATCTTAAACCCAACATTCATTCATTAGATAGCTCATAGATTCAAAGATGAGAATAACCTTTCAACTAAGAATCCCATATTGTGAGAAATTCCTTTCACAACATGTCATTATCATTCATTAGAGTACAATTGAGAATAGCCTTTCAATCAACCCATCATCATTAACATAATCATAGAAACTTTATTCATTATTCATTCATGAGTATGTGTGTATGTGAGAATAACCTTTCACATATAGCCTCATCATTCATAGTGTTAATTGAGAAATAACATTCAATCATAACACAATTACATTCTAAACATGATCATAACACTTTCATTGAGATCACACACATATACTTCCCATAGTAATCATACATATATCCTTCATGAACTTGCCTTCCAAGACTATGAATCAACATCAACCCACAAATCTAAGAAACTACAATAGATAAGGAAATTGACATGATTCAATAACTAATTCCATAATAACATAAACAATTCAACATACTTTCATGATCAATCAATTCCCAATCACAATTCATAACTCAAGAAATTGGAGGAAAACATGGGTTCATAGAAGAAATCATCTTAATTCACCATTAAAACATCAATTAAACCATGATTCATCACTTAAATTCCTTTTGAAAACGTTTGGAATTGAACCCATGCATAGATTGAAAACTAGGGTTTTTGGGGAACTTTGGAGATTTGAAATCAACTTTGAAATTGTCTCCTTGAAAGAAAATAAGTCAAGGGTGAAGACTACCATACCTTATATGGAAGAACTCCACGAAAATCCCTTGAAAAGGATGAATACTTGACCTTGAGAGCTTGAATCCTTCACCTCCAATGGAGGTTTCTAGAGAGAGAACTTTTGAAGGGGAGGGGAGGTTTCTAATTTGAATTTTGATATAATGAGTTGAAAATGTGTTTTAATACTTTAAAAACCCTTAAAATATCTTAATAAACCAATAATAACCATCCATTAACTCAATTAACTAATTAAAGAATTTACCAAACTAACTCCTCACTTGGCCGACTTTGGACAGCAAGCTGGTGCCACCCATGAAACCCCCACCCACAGACCGTGGGTGGGGTGACGGACCGTTATGTCACCTTCATGGTTCGTGGCTGCAACATGGTTTTGGGGGCCTTGACCTATGGAGGCCATCCACGGGGCGTGGATTGACCTACATGGAGTAGGTCCCCATCCGTAGGTCATCCCAAATTTCCAGCTTTTTGGTTTTCGTGGGGTCTTGGGGTTTAGGCTTAGGGTCCTCCTCAAGGACCCCTTGGGTGGTCCTTGGGGAGTCATACCCCTAAACCACTCAACCTAAGTTTGGGACAACATTTTACGGGTTAGGCTCATACACAACAACTCATACACACGCTAGTTAGGCTCTAGTTTCACCTATTCATTTTACGGGTCGTTACAAATTTGCCGATTTTGGAAGCGGGTCTTTAAGATTCATCAAATTGGAGCATTGTAAAGATGAAATCACTCCTACCCAGTTGATGGATAATCAATTTGGTAACTGTTTTTACCTTTTTATAATGTCTAGCTAAAACCCCAATTCTTGGGGTGTGATCATGTGATTATGGATTGAATTAGTTTATGGGTATTGCTAATTATTAGTTTAAATGCTATTTAAAAGTGAGTTTAATCATTAGTTGTGGTTTAATTTAAGAATTGTAGTTGAAAATGCAGTTCTATATCTATGTTCTTGGCTTGCTCGAGAGAGAGGTTTTAGAACTAAGATTATTGATTGATGGTTTGTGGGTATTGAGTTGACCTGGGTTTAACTCGAGAGAGTGAATCCTAAACCCAATCCCACACATTTAGCTCGAGAGAGTGAATGGATTAAGGTGTGGGTTGTTCTTCATTGTCATTTTTGTTGATGTTCGAAAGAAATCACCTGATTCGGGGTAGTTACTCGAGAGAAAACTATCTCCCTTATAGTCTAGCCTACTCACTGATAATTAGATGTTTACTAGTAGTTGCAATTACCCATATGTCTATATTTGCCTATAATCGATCACATCCCGAGAATCCTTTTCCCTATTGTTATTTCAAATTGTTTGTGATTGTTTTGTAGTTGATAATCTAAAACCAAAAACCCCCATCTAATATTCGTGTCACCCCTTTTACTTGATTATGTCTTTAATCGATAATCTCTATTCCTATGGCTGATTAAATCGCATTCATACTTCTTGATTGAATTTAAAACACGTACCGCTCACTGTGGGATTCGACCCCAACTCATTTAGTTGGGTTTTATACTAATTTACGATCGTTGAACACCTAGAATTGGATGAGGTGTGCTTGAAATGTTAAATCTGCGACTTTTTAAGAGACTATTACAGGGCAATTTCTGTATACCCGTCTAGCTATAACTGGGTCACCAACTGGAGTAGAGATTGAGAAGGGTTCTGGGAGAGGTTCTGGACATGCATTAATACCACAAGATTCCTTCCACTGCTGGTGCCAAGTTTATGCCACTCCCTTCTGATTAGTAACATTTCGAAGACGCTTCATCCAATTCTAAGCGTCAACGGTCGTTAATCAGTATAAAACCCAACTAAATGAGTTGGGGTTGAATCCCACAGGGAGCAGTACATGTTTAAGATTCAATTGGGAAGTATGAACATGCTCAAATCAGTCATAGGAATAAACATTATCGAATAAAGACATTATTCAAATTAAGGGGTCAGACGAATGTCAAATGGGGATTTTGGTTTAAACTATCAACTACAAACAGCAGAAAACAATACGAAATAACAATAATGAGACAGGTTCTTGGGATGTGATCGATTATAGGCTAATATAGACAAATGGGTAATTGGAACTATTAGTGGATAGCTATACATTAGTGAGTAAGCTACGCTATAGTGGAGGTAAATTTTCTCTCGAACAATTACCTCGAATCAAGTGATATCTCTCGAACATCAACAAGCATGCCAATTAAGACCAGCCCACACCTTAATCCATTCACTCTCTCGAGCTGAATGTGTGGGATTGGGTTTACGATTCACTTTCTCGAGCTGAACCCAGGTCAACCCAATACCCACAAACCATAAATCAAAAACCTTAGTTGTAAAATCTCTCTCTCGAGCAAGCCAAGAACACAAAGCTAGAACTGCATTTGCAACTACAATTCTTACATTAAACCACAATTAATGATTAAAGTCACTTTTAAATAACATTTAAACTAATAATTAGCAATATACATAAGCTAAATCAACCCATAATCACACCCCAAGAATTGGGGTTTTAGCTAGACATCATAAAAAGGAAAAAACAGTTACCAAATTGATTATCCATCAACTGGGTAATAGTGATTTCATCCTTACAATGCTCCAATTTGAAGATTATTAAAGACCCACTTCCAAATTCTCAAAAGTGAATTTCTTCAATCCTTCAAAGCTTAGGAAAAACTAGCGAAAACTGTCTCCTAGTTCAAAACTCAAAAATAGATTTAAAATATATGAACTAAGATACTAAACGAAATGTTCAAAATTGTATTTATAGTCGCCAAAAATGTGCTGCGAAAAGTCACTTGGCGAAGTAAGTTGGGCTCACCGAACCACTCGACAAGCCTACGTTTGATCATTTCCATCGCCCTTCTTCCTTGGCATTCATCATCCTCAAGGTCTGTAACATTGGGTGATCTAGCACTGCATCACGGAACTACTCGGTGATCCACCAACTGCTCCTTTCTCTCGCCTATTTGGTTTCTTCTCTCAGGGCTTGGCATACTAAAACTTTAGGCGGTCAAATAGCCATTCGGCGATTCGCCAAGTGAACTTGGCGATCACCAGACTTTCTTTCTTCATCCTTTTAGCTTGTTTTGTTCCTTTTTGCTTGTTAGTGTCCTTGCTTTGTCCCTCAATCCATGTACCTAAAAATCAAGGGTTTTACATCAATTATGAGCACAAATTAAGCATTTAAGGACACTAATTCTATATAAACAAAGCCCTAAATAAGTCCAAATCTCTGACTCATCAACACTCCCAACTTAAACTTTTGTTTGTCCTTATGTAAAACTCAAGTTCAACAGTTTAAAAAGGATGTCTCAGACAGTGCTACAAAATATTCAATCATGAATGCACACAACAAGATTCAACTTACTCATGCAAGGTTCAATTGTGCACTCAAAGATTCAAGTCGTGACTCACCATTATCAAAGATGCTCAAGTTCACAATACTTGCTTCAAATGCAAGTTCAAGCTCAACAAAGGTACTCAAATGCCCTCACAACAAAGATGATTCCATATTCACACACAATTTTCAACATTTTATAGTTCCGGAATCACACACAACTTTCACACTCACAAAGATGAACACATGCATGACTTCACCTATAGGTTTGCCTTTAATTTCCAATCAACAATCGTTTCAACTCACTCAAGATCAAGAAGGTCTTTTCAAGGCTTGTAAGGGGGCTGAGTGTTAAGGTATGGTCATTTAGGCTCAGTGGCTGCTATCCTCATGAAATGTGGTAAGAACATCTCTTTCCTTCCTTTTCTTCAGCATTTTTACTCATGCTCAAAATTCACCCCATTATTCACTTCCAATGGAATACCGTACACCCCATTTCTTTTACAACTTCCACAACTTTACTTCACAACTTTTTCATTCTTCTTTTCTTTCTCTTTTTTTTTTGTATGAAGGGGTTCCTTCTTTTTCAAAACCATGGCTCAAAGGGGAATTCTTCAAATTTCTTGATTTACCTTCTCTTTTCACCACACCCCTAACTTAGGCCAAAAGCCTAAGTTGGCTATTCAAACAAACCACACTTTATGAGGATTATGGGTGAATGGATAAAGAGAGGTCTTGATTGCTCAAGTTTCTTCCAAGAAAAGGATAAGGCTCAAAAAAGGGGGTTCAAGCAAAGTTCACACATCTCACAAGGTTGGCCACAAAAGAGGTATATTGTGAAATTGTTTCACTCTTCAAAATTGTTGCCTAAGATCATTTTAAGAGCTTGCATCACTTAGTCAACTGGACAAATGGGGCAAATTCTAGGTGTCCTCACACATGGTTCACAGTAAGCTCATCACACAAGCCATTGACACCAATATCAAACGAGACTCCACACTTTCACTAGTGTGCAATGTTCATCACAAGAGACTCATTCAATAATCGGCTAATAACAACGAGATGCAAAAAGTTCACATACTGTCTATGCAACTTCATTTGGCTTCATCATAGTCGCACATTCATTTTTGTTCAATTAAGAGAACTATTCAAGTCATCAGTATTTCTCATAATCGATACATAAATTTGCACAGGAACAACCACATTCAAACACAACAAGAGTGGCAAAAAAATTCAGATGGGTCAAAAACCATTTTCATTCATAATAAGGATCCATAAGCTTAAACATCCACAAAACAATATCAACACGCAGTTCAAAACACAAAAATTTAATAGTATATACAAAAGATTGTCCCAAGATATGGAACTACCTCACCCCACCACAAACAGAAAGGCAGTTGTGCTCAAATGCAACAAAATAATAAAAAGTCAATAAAAATGACAGAGAGGGAGGTAAAGAAGGGTCTTGTCTACACAGTTGCTCCAGCCGTCAGGGTATCAATGCTTGGGGTCACACCAGCATCTTGGGTATCTGTACCCGGGGTAGCAGCAACACTGGCTCCACTAGAGCCTGCCATGGACGTCTCTGTCGGTGATGTCTGAATGACTGACTGTACAATCGTCTCCACTAAATCTAACAGGTCTCCATAGATGGTCACCTCCTGAGCAGCCAGTTATTCCTCATCCGTCTCTGCTTCTGACTCAGAAGCTGCCATATCATCCACATGTACATCTCCGGTGGTAGCTGGAGGCATCTCAGAACCGGCTAGGGAATCGCGCCTCAACTAACTCAAATAGATAAGTGAAGTCTGTGGACTTCAAATTGTCCACGTCCTTCCTCAAATTTGCAACCACAACTTTCATAGCCGTTATCTCTGAAGCAACCCCCTGTCAACTTTCACAAGTCGCTCAATCATCTAAGGCACCTCTATCTTTATCCGGGTAACCCGCACATCGACAGAATGAGCTAAGTGCCCCATCTTCAGTATCATGGCTTGAGTAATCTTGGTGAGCTGGGAAGCAGTGGAAGAACTAGGAGCCTGGGAGGAAGTGGAAGTACCTGAAGGCCCGGAGGCTGGAGTAGGCAAAAATGCCTTTGCAGGTATTAAATCAATATCAACCTCTGGGTATGTATCCACTGGAGCTGCTCTCCTTCTATCAGACTCATCATGAGTGTACTCAGCCTCTATGCGCTGAATATCTGTGGAAGATGTAGGAGTGACCTCTATGTCCCTCTTTTTGTCACAAGGAACTCTAGCAAGCCGACAAAGCTCTGTAATCAGGACCGGGAAGGGAAGGGTTGTTTGCGGCTGTTTGGCCCACATGGCCATCTCCTACCCAATAAGAAGTCCTAAGTCAATGCTCCTCCATGCTATGATTGACCCAAGACAGGTCGCGTTTGGTTTTCGGAGGATAGACTCATTCTGTGAAGGCATAATAGAGCTGCTAATGAATCCAAACCAGTACCCCACAGCTATATTCAAATCCTTCTTCTCAATCGGGGCTCCTACCTTGATCCACCTCGGGGTGGTGTCAGAAATGACGGGAGGAAGCCAACCCTTTAGATCATCCAAAGGTGTCGTAATGGTAGCCAAATTTGGGTAGTCAAAAACTGACCCTCTATGAAATACAACATTGATATAATTGCGACTGCATCTCACTAGTGTCCCCCAGACCATGATGGACTCTACCGGTCTGAAGGCACTGACCTTCTTCTTCCCTTGGGGAACTAGTTCACCATACACAACATAGAATTCATGAACCCAGGTGGGGATATACGGGACTAGGGGCCTAGTGAATATGTGATATACCATGAGTTTATGTTATTGTTAATACATTTCACTTAAGATTTGTGTGTGTCTAGGGCTATTTTGTATCAAGAATTAATGTGTTTGTGTGGTAATTGTAGGAAATAGGCTTGGATGAGGTTAAAAAAGACAATAGCTGAACTTTTTTGCAGAAGGAGCCACCTACAGAAGTGATTTAAGGACCGTAGGTCTAGTCACGCTCCGTAGGAGGGTGGCATAGATGGAACTACGAAAGCCATTGATAGAGCGTAGGTCGACCCACGGGCCGTCGTGCCCCTCCGTCGTTTGTATAAGGGATTTTGAGTTCTAGTACCTAAGAAAAAGGTCTAAGTATGGAGCCACTGAAGGGGACCCACAGACCGTAGGTCAACCTACGGTCCGTATTGCAGGTGTCCTTCATTTGTGTTTGAAAGTTGAAGGTTCCAGCTTTGGAGAAAAAGTCTAAGGCTTGAGCTATGGAAGGGACCTATGGACCGTAGGTCAATCGACAGTCCGTAGGTCAGTCTCATCGATTAAAGCTACGTATAGCAGTTTATTTCCTTATTTCGTTTCTTTTTTTTAGGACAATGTTTTCTATAAATAGGGTATGTAAACCTCATTTTTGGGGGTTAGACACCATTGTATTATTTTAGTTCTTGATAGTTTCTTGGGGATTAGCTTGCAAATGCTAGCAATTGATTTCCTAATTTTGGTTTATAAAGATTCTTGCTTTGAATTTCAATTGGAGATTTCGGGTTTCTTCTACTCATTACGTAAGTTCATGAATTCTTCTTCTAAAAATATGAATTGTGTTCTTGCTAGCATGGGTAACTAAATCCACAGCTAGGGTTGTGGGAACCATGAGCGATTAACAAAGTATGAATAGTAACTAACTAATTCATGAATAGTTTGTTGCATCTATTGATAATTCTTTCATTTAGAAGTCTTTTTAACGGTGGCCAACGTTAGAAGTTGCCTTCTTGCTACTTTTCGGACCAAGGAGGTAGTTAATAAGAAAAGAATTATCAACATAGATTTAGTGTGATACTATCTAATAGTCTAATGTCAATTGGTGCGAGGGTGAAAACTAAGCCATACATTGATGTGATGTCTAATATGAGGTAAAGGTAAGGGTTA